>JBBPDI010000025.1:12772082-12783074 GCA_037974545.1 Cucumis variabilis | reverse complement strand
TCTACAACATGATCAATTAAACTTGAAATCACAACATAATAATCAAATCTTGAATCTAGATCAATTAAACTTCAAACTCCAAAATGATTTATCAAATCTTGAACCTAAAACAATTAGACTTAAAACCATAATATGATTAACCAAATCTTGAATTAAGAACAATTAAACTTAAAACCACGATATGATTAATCAAATATTGAATCAAGAAACATTAAACTTTGAAATCACAATATGATTAATCAAATCTTGAATCAAGAAACATTAAACTTTGAAACCACAATATGATTAATCAAATCTGAATCAAGAAACTAATTAAAAAAAACATATTCCAACAATTCAACATGAAATTCATGCTCTGGTATCACTTGTTGGCATAAATTATTTAAATCTATATAATAGATTAACCCAAGATGATTCATGCCAAATTGTCAAGAACAAGTTACATATCAAATTCAATTGATGATGGAGATAAAATGGATATTGTCTTCCTCAACCAAAACCCTGAATGTCCTTAGTAGGATCTTTCTCTTGATGGGATACAAGAAAGACTGAGTACTTATTGTTTTGGTATATAGAAGACCATAGCCCTACGTCTCTTTATACACTAGTTCAATTATGATCCTCACTAAATCCTAATCAATCTAGGTATAGGCTTCTACCCATTTAATGCATACTCAATTAGGAATCTTGGGTCTTAACTAAATAGATCACACATAGGCCAAATTTAATAAAATAACTCAATGTGATAAATTATTAATTCATATACATAGCCCACACTTTAAATATACGTATTATTTAAATATGTCTAACACTATACTCTTTTCACCAAGGATCCTCCTCAACTAAACTTCCTTTCTTTGTTCAACATCCATGTTGCAGGGACTTCCCTCGTGTTGTCTGCCACCCATTGATAACTTGTAGAAATACAAGTTATTATGACCTTTTATATAAAATAATGAAGCCTTATTGCATAAGAAAAAGAAGAAAACATGAAAAAAAGTATAGAATTTGATTAACTTGTATATCGCATATTACAAAAGAACTTTTTCCCTATTTTATAGCATTTAAAATGTTTTATTGCAGGACCAATGGAATGTGTTATTAACATTAGAGAATCTGAATGTATGTCTTATAAATTTTGTTTAGCTAAACGTGAATGTCAAAACATTGTTTATTCAAGAGAAAGACAATCACAGTGATAGCAATCGCCTGACAAGTGAAAGTACACATTTAGTTAAATAAGTGACAAAGAGATTGTACCAACACACTCTCATCGTCGAATTCATCCTTCACATAAGTTGCAAAATGTTAACGTGTGTAGCTAAAGTACCGAAAGGTTGCTCGTCTTAAATCAAGATTAATTACTTACAATGCGTACAAACTGATTACACGCAAATCATGTTGGAATTTATGTCCTAAAATTCGTAGTTTGTAATCATATTCTATTCAATAAAGTTATTATTGATACTATAATCTTAAGGCCAATAAACTAAGAACCCGGGGCTATTATTGAGTAAACTTAAATTTTATGTAGAGACATAAACATGGATCAAGTTTGAGTGTATAGCCTAAATAGTCTACGAATACGGTTAGATACCTTATTTTGGGGACACTATGGGTGCGACCAGCTTTGTAGTTAGTACAAATGATGTGATCTTGAATTTTTCATGTAGAGACATGGAAGTGGGAGCATCATATGTAAAGAGTTTACATAAGACTATAACCACATGAAATAGTCGCTTTTAGGTTATAACACCGTTGACTTTAATAAAATCAACTATTTCGTTTATAGATATCTAGTGTAACTTAATCTTAATCCTGAGCTAACTATGAACTTTTGTTTACACAGAATTATCCTTAGATCTGCATAGGTGAGGGCAGCTTAATAGCGTTGGCCCAAGAAGTATCCCATTTCAATGGTGCAAGACGAAATTCACTTCTACCCATTTTATGGATAGTAGATAGGTTATTCCCTTAAGGACTGAATCCAAGTCCTGGACAAGGGGCCCTGTGAAGGTAAAACGATATAGGTTAAGGAGCAATATGTAGTCTTGCACCAGGTAAGACGATAGTAGATAGGTTATTCCCTTCAGATTATAGGTTAGACCTTAAACCAATTGTTCAATAGTGGATCAATGGGACTTAAGGAGCAATATGTAGTCTTGGAGGTAAAACGATACTTTGATCCTGTTGAAACGAACAACCTGTGAAGGAATAACTTACTTATCGTGTTATATCGCATGGACACAAATATATCTATAGTGAGGAGAGTTCAACTATAGGACTTCAATTGAATGAACCGTTAGTTAATGAAGGTTGATTAACTTGGTCTAAAAAAGTTTAGCTAGTTAATCTCAAATCGTTGCAGCCCATGATCTATAGGTCCATTAGGTTCTCTCGCTAGCTCGTAAGGAATCAACTTAGAACATTATGATGGAATAATTTGAACTATTCGAATTAGGTAAAAAGAGAGAAATCGACGAATATATTTGATATAATCATCAATTATAAGTTTAAGATAGAACTTCATATTTAAATATGATTTAACTATTAAAAATACAAATATGGATTCATATTCGAAAGCTCGAAATTGATAGAAATGTTCAAAGTTGTGAAAAGTCAAAATGTTAACTTTTGACTTTGAAAAGTCAAAATTTGACTGACTTTATATTTAAATATGATTTGAATTTCAGAGAAATAAATGTAGATTCATGTTCGAGAGGTCAAAATTAGTCAAGATGGTCAAAATGGTAAAAAGTCAAAATGTTGACTTTAGACTTGAAAAAGTTAAATTTTGATTGAAAAAGTTAAATTTTGAATTTGATTTAAATGTTAAATTACCATATTGTCATTAGACTAATTTAAATAATAACAGTTGTTAAGATTTGGCAAGCTTATCACTTGCATGTGATATGTAAGTGGCTTATTGCATACAAGAGACCCCACTAATAGTTAGTGGAATGTCAAATGGTGAGATAGAGAAGCTCTTGCATGTAGTTTGCTTTTAAAGAGGTTTTTTGCAAAAGGTGAAAGGTCTCTTGGTTTTTAAAAATGGTGAGAATTAATTTTGTAATTAAGAATTACAAAATAAACCAAGAACCTATTTTTACTCTAAAAAAAGATCTAAAAGTTAGGTTCCTCCTAAAAGTACCATCTCTCTCTATTTTCTCCACCATTTTGAGTCCCACAACTCGGTTCCAAGTCCAAAGAATAGTGGGTCAACACTAGTGGTAGTCTCAACTTCGAGTTTGTAAGGAGATTGAAGAGTTCGTGAGGAGATTACAAGAAGAGAATAGCATCAAAGGTGAGTTTTTCTTTTAACCCTATCCTTGTTTCAATTAGCATTACAAGAAATCGGAACAACTGCGACACCAAAAACAATGTCAGCGAAAGGTGTATCGTCATTAATCACCTTTCACCGACACACGTAATGTTACGTCGCAGAAAGTCTAGAATTAATTTTAATGCATTAAATTTTCACGACGCACAGTATGTTACGTCGCGGAAAGTCACTTTCCTGCAACGTAGAGGAATAAGGCATCGCGGAAAGTCTAAAAATTAAAATTTAATACATTCACTTTCTGCGACGCAAACTATGGTACGTCGCGGAAAGTCCCTTTCTGCGACACATACTATGCTATGTCGTAGAAAGTCACTTTCTGCGACGAAGGTTATCTTGCATCGTGGAAAGCAATGCACACTATTTTACGTTGCAGAAAGGAAAATCTAAAAATTAAATTTAATACATTCACTTTCTGTGACGCACAAGAACCAAATGTCGGAGAAAGTGGAAGTTATAAGTGTACGTATTGAAGTGACAATGGTCACCTTTTTACGATGTGTGGTAGGTACACGTCGGGGAGTGTTTAAATAATTAATTCGTTATTTAATCTTTCTGCGACATTGTGGTTACTCGACGTCGGGAAAAGGGTCATTCTGCGACGTATTCAAAGACGTCGGAGAAAGTTCACTCTATTTCATCCCTTTTCAACACAGGACCGATTGCAAAATGAAAGGAAGAGAAAATTGGCGCAGAGAGAGGGAGAGGAGGAGATTCGTGTTGCCGTCCATCCGTCTTCGTCGTCACCGTTGCTGCCGCTAGAAGTGTCCTTGTTCCCCTCTTTCTCCTTTGTTACTATTT
This sequence comes from Cucumis variabilis, assembly GCA_037974545.1. Lineage (NCBI taxonomy): Eukaryota > Viridiplantae > Streptophyta > Magnoliopsida > Cucurbitales > Cucurbitaceae > Cucumis > Cucumis variabilis. Next base: position 12,778,933 of record JBBPDI010000025.1, on the reverse strand, counting down.
CTCACTTTCTCTCTCTCGTTCCCTCTACTTTATCCATATTTTTCCTTCTCTGAATCGCTCATCTCCCTCTCTCATTCCTTGTACTTTCTCTCTTTCCCTTCTTTGAATCGCTCATCTCCGTCCATTCTTCTATCCAATTTCATTCTCCAAAAACAATTAATCACTTAGAAATAGACTAATTTAATGACAACATCAACCATATATGACAATGACATAAATAATGGAAGAATTTAGTAAGTTTCTTTTGCAACACAGCGTTACGGAAGTCTTTTGCGATGCCGCATCGCGAAAGACATCTGCGATGTGTTGCAATGTGCGTTGAGAAAATTTTTCCCGTCGTTGATGTGAGCTGCGTTGGGGAAAGTATCCTTGACGCACTTTCCCCGACGTGCCTGCCGACATCGTCCGAGACGTCGCAGTAACCTTTCCCGACATTGGTTAGGATTTTCGGTGACGTATAGCTATGTCGAGGAAAATCTTATTTCTTGTAGTGTAGGGTTGTTATGCATGTTGATTACTTAATTTTTTTAGTTGAAATTAAAGTAAAGTTTGTTCCTTTTTTCGTTGTGCATGTCTACCGTTTCCATCAAATCTTAACTTAACTTTAAGTATTTGGATTCCGAGAGGTGAGCAAGTATGGCGAAAGCGTCGAGAGAACGCTTGACTTAGTTCTGAAGTTAATATTAGATGCTTTGTATTGCCTCAAAATGTTAATACACAGTACGTTCCAATGAGTTAATTAAATATTACTTCATGTCATGCCCACAAACTTAGTTCATTTTCCATCTCACTCCATTGTCATGATCACCTTGCACCACCAAATGCACCTTAGTGTAAATAATTAAGGTAAAATATATTGTTCATATTTACATTGTATAGATTATACCATATAGGTTTAGGTGTGTCATAGGTTCAATAGGAACATTAATTCCCTGTGTTCGACCCTAGACTTACTAGAAATTCTCTCTTCACTTACACTTATCAATAGAGAGAAAAACTAGTATTGCATGCATATCATGAGAAGAAAAGCAACGCATAGATAGGATTTTCTCACTTTATCGCATCATCCTAGTCTACTCACCTAATAGGAGAGCTTAAAACATGACATATCCATGAAAAAATATATGCATATAACGAAACAAGCACCCATGCCTAATGGCTAGTCGTGCCATAACACTCGTTTTGAACAATTTTTGCCTTTTTGTGATTTTTTAGCTAAGTTGATATTTTTTTATTTTAGAGGTTTAAAATGGGCTTAAATTCTCTAATTTCATGGAAAAAGGAGATTGGGAAAATATATAGGTTAAAGAATTAGCTACCATCTGTACTAAGTGACAAAATGAATTTAAAAGTGATTTCTAAACATGTTTTACTACGTATATGTTAAGCATGCTTTGAGTTAACTTATTTGAGAATCATAGTTGATGTATTTCAAAGATTTTCACAGCCTGAGTTTGACTGATGAGTTTTTTGAGAATGTTTCTCATACAACGATTGATGAACAAGTACATGAATGTTGAATGTTAAGTTTCTAAAAGTGTTTAAGCTAGATGTTTATTAAAGCAAAGCTTGATTTAGAGATTTGTGACTTGCTAAATGCAAGAGTGATTTATAACATGTTGTTTAAATTTAAGATTATGATTTAAAGCATAGGATTGTTTTGAGCATGTTTTAGTCTATACCTGAGATATAAAGCAACCGTAACGGGGAGATTTTTCTATGCTCGGAGGTCTTGTGATGAGGGTATTTAGTAGATACCTAAAGTTTCCATCACTGAGACTAGGTTAGAGATCAAGCCTCTAAGGGCGCCCAGATTTTCCATCTCATAGTAGCTATCACGAGATAGAGCACTACTAATGTCACACCCCCTCTCAGATCACCTACTCTCGACCCGTGAGACAGTGTGAAGTCAACCGATACCATCTCTTACCTTGATGATACCTATTGACCCTAATCCTTAAATCTTTTAAAATACAACAGAAACATAAATCTCATTCTATTATTACGAAAACTCAAGGGCGACCCAATTCATTACAACATTAAACTATACATAATGTTAATTATAAAGGTTTGACACATCTACATTTCTATACAATACTATATACAACCTTCATCCTTCTCAATATTATTTAACTACAACAACTTGTAATTTCTTCTAAGGGACTAGTCGGTACGGCAGCAACAAGCTCAACTTAGGGCCAGATGATCCTTACCTAAAAAGTGAGAAAACATTTTGAAAGAATAAAATGTCCAGTGAGTGATATTTTCAAAACATAATTTTCAAATAGTTATACTCGACGTTTTTGGCTTCAAACAGAGAAATAATTTAAACATAATAAAATAAATCCTTTAGAAACATTTTGTAAGATTCTTCAAACATCCATAAAAATTAAGAATATTATACCAGTCTACTATTATACATTCATAATATAGGCCAGATATCACTCAATCCTTTTTCCCATAGGCAACAAGCCTTCACTGATGTAATCGCATTAGGCCCCCTCTATAAAGCCTTCACACCAGTAATCTGTTTGGTAACCAAATGTGTACATTTAGAGGTATTTGTATGGTACTGGCATAAATGCATGAAAATGTTTAAATAAGCTTGTACCATGGCTTGGAAACCATAAACATTTAAGAAAGCCTTTAAATGCAATCATTCGGAATAAAGTATTCATAAACCAATGCTGGTAAGCTTTAAACCATGGTATCAAATAACATTTGAAAACAAATTTTAATCACTCGATGATTTCTTCCTTAGCTCAGAAAACTTCACCAAATTTCACTTTTTCTAAAAATATGGTATTTATACTACAATCAATCCCTAATAATAAGAAAATACAGAAACTTCAAGCAAAACTGGGAAAAACACCTAAAAATGTCCAAAATGACCTTAAATGACTAGCTGGTGCGCATGGGAGGTCAGCAGGGTGGCTGGCACGCGCTGATGGGCGGTAGGGCTACCTGTGCACATTGTCGTGCACCTGATGTCGCGCGTCTGTGGCCACTTGCATGGCTTCTCAGTGTCATGCTCAAAAACTTCCTTCTCCAAAGTTTCTTAGAAATTGGGTGATTTTAAAATAGAATTGGAGAAAAGGGGTGGTTTTGAAATTATTTTGGAAAAGTGGGTAGATTTTTTGTCCTTATTAGGGTGTGCTCTTAAAGAGACGAGCTCCACCTTTTTTTTTTCTTTTTTCTTTTTTAATTTCAACACCTAAATGCTAAAATAATAGAAAATCTGTTGCTCTCTCTTTTTTTTTTTTCGTTTTTTTAATTTCACTACCTAAATCTTTTTTCTTTTCAATTTTTCACATTATTAGTTAATGATTTATTCACATTATTTTTTGTTTTATTTATTCTCCTTAAAAATACTACTTCTTTTATTTTCTTCAAATCGTACATCCATTTAAATTCCAACATATGTCCATAAAATTATCATGAACTTTGCTATTAAATAGATTTTAGAGAAAACATAAGAAATTGTCAAATATATTACAAACATATATAAAAACCTTTTAGTAACTAACAAGAATTCTTTTTTAGAAAAATCAATAAAAAAAAACCAACGTTAGGGACTAACTATTGGAAATACATAAATTAAAATTGAAAATTAAAAGTATATGGTCTATAGTTAAACAAATTTAAAAGTATAAGAACTAAAATGGTATTTTTGCCTAATTTATCTATTTATTCTCTCTTATGCATTCTTCTTTTTTCTTGAAAAATTGTAAAATATATCCCTAAAATATAGTAGTAGTTACAATTATATCTTTAAAATTTCAATTATAAAAAAAATGATCTCAAACTAATATAATTGTTACAATTCTTTTTTCTCCAATTTAAATGGATGTACGGTTTGAAGAAAATAAAAGAAATAGTACTAATAAAGAGAATAAATAAAACAAAAAATAATACTGAAGAAATCATTGACTAAAAATGTAAACACTTTTTAAAAAAATTAAGCAGTGGAATTTTTTAAGAGAGAGAGAGAAAAACAGATTTTCCATCATTTTAGCATTTAGGTGGTGAAATTGAAAAGAAAAAAATATAATGTGAATAAATCATGTGAAAAAACTTTTTTAAAAATCTGGGTAGTGAAATTGAACAAAAAGAAAATGAAAGTAACAAATTTTCCATCATTTTAGCACTTAGGTGGTGAAATTGAAAAAATTTGCTATAGATCGTAAATATTTTGTAAAATCTACTATTTTAAAAAAAATTCAAAAAGTAATGTGAATAAATCATTAACTAATAATGTGAAGAATTTTCTTAGTGAAATTAAAAAAAAAGAGAGAAACATATTTTTCATTATTTTAGCATTTAGGTGTTCAAATTAAAAAAAGAAAAGAATAAAAAATGTGGAGTGCGTCTCTTACCCTAATAAGAACAAAAAAAAATCTACAATTTTTCCTAAATAGTTTTAAAACTACCCCTTTTCTCCAACTTTATTTTAAAATTACGTCATTTTTCCAAATCGTCCTTAGAAATTTCTTAAGTATTTTACCTCAAAATTCCATCTTCAAATTTCAAATGATGTGATCTATAGACCTCCATAAGTTCACCTTGTTTAGATTGCTCCAAAAAAACTGACCTTTCTCCCTTTTCTCAACTCAAACTCGATCCTTCTTTGCTCCAATTTGTTCGGCAGCCCAATACTACAAAATAAACTTAATTTATGAGGTTTAGCAAGTGGAATCAAGAAAATGGTATGAGTAGATTGGATGCACTTCTTCTTTAAAGTTGTCTTATTTATAGAAGAGGTTGCATGTTTTGGAGTTGACACCTAATGTAACGGACATACTTGTCCAGGATGTGTTTGCCTATGGCCGTATACTTCAAATACCCCCAATTTATCTTATCTTATGTCTTGTACATAGTTTAGCTAGTTGCTTTCATTTTTAAGTCATAAAGCTTGAGTGTGACGTTTCAGCATTTTCATATACAAGCCTACTAGAGCTGAAAATGTTCAAAATGTACTATAGAGAAGACATAATAGTTGAATCCTCGTTCAAGCCTTGTCACACTCTTTGCAATCTAAGCTTTCTTATTGCAATTGACAGTCTTCAATGCTTGTTTTAACAATGATTTGAATGAATTTATTTTTCTCTCACGTTTTCTAAAATATTTTTCCAAAAACGTGATGGGAGATTGAATTTTACATTGAGTTCTTTCACGAATTTTAGATTTTGACCGACTGACTTGTTGGTTTGATCAAATAAGTGTTGCACAATCGCTCGTCCCGAGTTTGAAAGGTTGTGATTGTATCACTTAACACCCACATCATGCTTGCATGTCATGGTTTTGACACCTTCTCCTAGCCTATTTTACGCATGTCCTAGGTGCCTTGCATGCTCTCCGTCTCCTACTTACTTAATAACAACAAAAGTTCTCTGTCATGATATACCCCTTTTCTTCTTGCCACCAAAATTAATTTTTTGACAACATTCTTCCCTTAATAAGTTAAGTTTTCATGACGCTCCTATAACAACACACATTCTATGCTATTTTGGAAAATATTACTAAAATGTTATTGTTTAACCAAGTCTTGAAATAAAAGTTTCTTCCTGTCCAAATTACCATTGGTTTTTACGAGCCCTATGTTTCGACTACAAATTCAAATAAATAAATAAAGATATATATATATATATATATATATATATATATATATATATATATATATTTAAACTTTCACTAAAGTAAATCCTTAGGTTCTTTTGAAAATCGGGGTTTACAACTAATGCCTAGATTTTCGTCTCATAGTAGCACATCAACGAGATAGGCTCTATTGATGCCTAGATTTCCGTCTCTTAGATGTACATAAATTCATAATATAGAAAATGAAAGAGCAGTGTTTGGGACAGCTGTTTAATTTTGATAATCATATATTTACTTTGCTTTTCTCAAATGTATTTGTTTACCATATTTAGTACTCATGATTTAACAAGCATGTTTAGTTTTAAAACTAGTCACTCATTGAGCTTTAGCTCACGCTTTCCAAAAATATTTTCTTACTTTCAAGGTAAAGCTCGTGGACCCAGCACTTGACTTCATCCCTATCTGCTAGTGTCTAGCTTGAGTTTCATAACTAGCTAGTAGATATTGTACAATTGTATTTCTTTTAGTTTGTACGTGAGTTTGTTTCAATAGTTTTAGTTGTGGGTTGTACAGGGTTTATCTTTGTGTTGTATAAACTTTGGTATTATGTTATTGTGCGTATGTCTATTTCGGACTTGTGGTTTTTCTATAAGTTTGGGCTTCATTATGTAATAATATAAATTTATTCTTATTTCCGTTGTGTGTATGTTTGGAGTTTAGTTTAGTTTTAGTTTTAGTTTTAACAGGGTCAACGGATATTGTTAGAAGGAGAAAGGTGTCTATTGGCTTCATGTTGTCTCTTGGGCTAAGATGGTCCAGGAGGGGGTGTTACATTTTCTTTATGCTATGAAACGTGATGTAATGGAGTTCCATAAATTGGAATTTTCATATGTTAGGTTACTATTACACCCAAGTAGATAAACTCAAAAATCTCATAACTCATCTCTTAAATACTTGAACTAAAACGAATATATCTTCTCTCGTATTTATAGATTTACAAACTCTCAACCTAAATATAATTAAATACATCCAATCTATTTAATTAAATAGTAATCAGTGTATAACTTAACTATATATAACCATGTTTAACTTTCAAACTATAAATTTAACTTTTTGGAAAAGAAAGAAAAAAAAACACTTTGATTCCTCCACACAACATAAATAGAAAACTAGGGAAAATAGGAAAAGTGACTAGAATAGCATACAAATACATGAGCCACTCATTAGTCTAATACGTGTTGAATTTTTCTTCCTTA
>JBBPDI010000025.1:12718016-12746063 GCA_037974545.1 Cucumis variabilis | reverse complement strand
TCTATTGATCATAATTGATAAAGTATTATTATTATAGTTTCAATTAACATTATTGATTATATTATTGGTTTTGTCTTAATAATCTAAATCCAATAAACTAACATCCTAAGCTGTTGGGTGAGTCTTAAATAATATGTAGAGACATATAGAGACCAATGTTCGAGATACAACTTAAAGGGTCTATAGTATAAGATATGGTTGGGTACCTTATCTTGGTAACACTATGGATACTGCTCACTTTATATTTGAAACAAACACAATGATCCAACATGTTCGTGTAAACAACGTGCGAGTGAGAGTATCCTATACAACGAGTTTGCATGATAACGTGCAAAAATGACTGTTATTATAGTCGTTTTTATTGGAATAATGAGGTTAAAATGCATAAGGAAATGACTAGAACGCATGACTTATGTTGTAAACGCATAAATATTTAGAAATACAGCTTACATAAATGTCATTTTTGTTTTATGCGGTTATCATGTTTAAACACAAGACAAGTGGGAAAAGAAGAAAGGAGCAGCTCATACATGACATCTCGCGCAAAGGCTATGCGATGGATCTCGCTTGGTAATTAACAACCCAGGCGAGGAACCAAAACATCAAGCGAGGAAAGCTCACATGAAGACAAAAAAATGGCAGTTGGAACGATGTGACCTCACAGGGTCAGATGACAGCGCTGGCATACTCAGAAGAATAGAATTTTCTTGTCGGAAAGCAACCTATACAAGCATTTCATCTTCACTAAGAAAGAGGGGCCCGAAGGCCAAGAAGGTCCAAAATAGACCAAAGAAAGTTTGTATAGAGAGAGAGAGCTCCCCGAAGTGTATGTAGCCGTGATGAAGAAAAATATTATTTTCGATTCCTTAACTTGTAATAGCTTTCCACTTTATATTCTTTTCGTTTTGTTGTTTTTATTTATATTTTATACCTTATATTGTATATATTCTCTATAAACCTATACTCATATTCTTTGATTATTTTGTATAAACATAACAGTCCAACCCTTTATCTCTCCTCTTTTGCAAGTCAATGTGTTATAAATTGTTTGAGTAGGTGATAGTTCAAGATAAGTAGAGTTTCTTAGACATCTTAATGTGTTATTTGTGCTTTTATGAATGCTTGGCCATCATAAGTTGCTAAATAATCAAGAGGGAAAGTAGCTAGAACTTAATTAGCATGCTTGAAGAGGAACTTTGTCTCTCAGCGAGAGTATTTCTAACATTTGGGTCCCGAAAGGAGGGCGAGTGTGGGCAGTGGCTATCGAGAGGTAGTAGCCCTTAAATACGAAATACTGTAAGATGCATAAGTGGTTTCTTTTAGACATAGCTTGCCTAGCCCTATTTGGTCATATAGATCTTTGAAAAGAAGTCATGTGCGACATATATGCATTCGAAAGAAGCATGCCTTAATCACAAGTGTGTCTTATCAAGTTATATCACATCAAGGTTATATCCCTACTTATCCAAATGATATTATGCAGACATTCCTGGTCACACCCCAAACTGTATTACGACGAAAATATCGAAGTAGTAGGAATAGGATGTGAGTTTGTTACAATTTTAATATTTTCTTATCGCAAAATCTTATTTTCCACTCCTTTTATACTATCAACAAAACTCAAAACGCAACGGTGGTCAACCTAAATGCCAAGTATAATAAATACCTACAAAAACGTATACTTTATTAATAACAGACGTTTGTTACATAATTACAACACTTTGACCAAACAACCAATGCTTAACTATTTCTAAAACGTCTGGAGTCATCTCGTTGCAAATTCTTCAACCTTCTTCTCTACTTGGCCTAAACGTCTGATCTTGGAAGATGAATTTTTGAAAGAATAAGTCTAAAATACTTAGTGAGGTTTTATAAAAAAATTTTCCCAATACATTTTCATAAACATCATTTCGTATAAATAACATCAAATCATTTCATCTCGCATAAACTTTTCTTTATGCTTAACAAACACATTCATAACATAACAATTTTACATAAACACACATTATCTAACATTTATTCCTTTCACCAAGGATCTCGAATTGTTCTTTACGCTTGGTCTCATTACCTCGCGTTTGACTACTGCATCAACAACATCTGAGAACATACAGATTCCTCCTTGTTGCTCAGGTCACTAAGCTTTATACGCTTCTTTCAACGCATAAGCCAGCTTCTTATTATCATGTGGTCCGTACACCCCATGGTGGCCTTGACTCTTTATGTGCACATAAAAGTTAGCACCATCTCAAGGAATCAACTAATTGTTTGAAAACCATTTCATAGCATAAAAATCGTAATCATCAAATCAAGTTTTTTTTAATTAAATCTTTTTTTTTGTTCTTACTTAATGATGATTCAACTTGCTTTACTTTCTTTGATTCAATGATAAGATTAGCTCAATGCTTAAGCTCATTCCTCACTTCTCTTCTTAGAATTCAATCTTTAATATCTCTTTTTGTGAATTGCATTGCAAACTAAATTCCCCTTCTCATTCTCCCTTATAATTTCTCCAAAAATTGTTTTCAATGCTTTTTTTTTCTTTTTGTTACTAATCTCATTCTTTTCAAGCATTACATTCAAGAAAACATCTATCCTACACTCTCTTGGGTTCGACACCCGTGTTTGCACCTATCTACAGTAAAAGTCAAGGGTAAACTACAAATAATTTTTTGTCAAGGCAGTTTAGGTAAGTATCCTTCACAACCACTTTAATTTTCGAACATAAATGCGTTGATAAGGACCTTGCCTATATATTTTGCATAATTCTTTACTTTTTTTCATATCAATCCCGATCTTGTCACTTCTTCATCGCGAAACCCTTGGTTCTTATCGCGAATACTACCCAAACGTCTAGTCGTTTTAGTTAAAACTTAACTTACACAGACTTTCTTTTGAGAGCGTTTAGACTTATAGATTCTACTACAAATCCTTCTTTTCTCAAAACTTCCTCGGGAATTAACTTCTTAATTGAAAAGCCTATACTAACCATACAAGATTTTATCACTTAATCCTTTCTGCAAATTTATTCAAACGTCAATTTCTTTAGTACGTTTAGTCGAAATTTTACTTCCTATACACAAATTGAAAATGGGTCTCACGTTCCTACCCTTTTTTCCCCAGTGGAAGTTAGATGCATTGTTTTATCTTTCTCTCTTTTCGCTTTGTAGACTTTCGTTGTGTAATTAGCCAATTCTTACATTTGTTATTCTTTAATTCTTCCAACTTGCCTAAATGAAGAGTGGGTCCTAGAATTGACATCTAAAAACAATTCCCCGTGTTTCGATCCTGGATCACCCAGGTAAACCTACTGTTTTGCTTGCACTTGGACAAGCAATAGGAGAACTTGTACTCAACGAGGGCTTAAGAATTACGCGATGAAGAGGTACATTGTGAGCCTTTCTCATGACTATGATCACACCCTATGACTCATCACCTGAAGGGATAAAAGCCTTATGGCAGTGAAAGATTTTACAGAACCATTCCTTAAATTAATTTGGAAATTCCAAAAGACCAGTACATTGGCAGAAATTTAGAATAAAAATTCATTGGCTAAACTCATTAACCACATTAATCAATACTCGTTAACTTTATGTACACTCCACTAAAGACTCACAGCTGAACTCTTCTCACTATAGATATATTTTTGTGTCCACGGATATAGACCAATAACAGTAAGTTAGTCCTACACGAGTGTTTGAAACACCAGCTGGTCAATTTACCGTTTTACCCCTAGGTTATCTCTAATCCTTAAATATCAGTGCTCCTCTAATGAACAATCTATTTATCATCCTACCAATAAACAAAAACTCCTTCTGTGCCATAAAAGGGTAAGGGACCTTTGTTCAAGTTCTGGAGACACCATTTAAAGGAACACTCATGTACTTACCGTAAAGTAGAGAAGGAGTGAATTACATCTAATGTAATTATGTTTCCAACTCTCCACTCGATCTTGTCCCCAAAATGACAAGCTTATTGAGTCGACGATCTGGCCTCTCTCACCCGTACAAATCAAAGGACAATCCCTCACAACCAGTTGTTCATAATACACTCAGGATTAAGACTAAGTTACCTAGGTCATCTTAATGAAATAGAAACTAACTAGTTAACGAAGTTACATTTAGTAATTACTATTCCACAGTCCAATCTTATGCAAACTCGTTGTATAGAATACCCTTACTTACATGTCAACTACATGAATGCGTTGGATCATTGCGTTTGTATCAAATACAAAGTAAGCCGTATCCATAGTGTTACCAGGATAAGGTACTTAGTCTTATCCCTATACTATAGACCCTTTAAGCTAATCTCGAACATTGATCTCTTTATGTTCTCTACATACTGTTCAAGACTCATTAAACAACTTAGGATGTTAGTTTATTGGATTTGGGTTATTAAGAAAAAACTAATAATAGAATCAATAACAATTATTACAATAAAAACACTTTAATAACAATGGACATTGGATTATATTTACAATCTATAAGTTTTAGGACATAAATCCCAACATTGCCTACAATGGAAACATGCGATATAGAGAGTTATAATGAGCGCATTACTCTGTGACGTATTGCAATTGAATTAAACATAATTGAAACTATTAAGTCCAAGCACGAAGCAAACAAGCAATAAGACTGGACCATGAAATAGTAACCACTAGATGTAACTTCGTTAACTAGTTAGGTTTCTATTTCATCAGGATGACCTAGGTAAGTTAGTCTTAATTCTGAATGTATTATGAACTTCTATTTGTGAGGGATTGTCCTTTGATTTGTACGGGTGAGAGTGGTTAGATTTTCAACTCAATATGCTTATCATTTTGGGGAGAAGACCGAGTGAGGAATTAAAAACATAATCACACAAGATGAAATTACTTCCTTCTTGACTTTAGCGTAAGTAGAAGAGTGTTTCATTAAATGGTGTCTCCGAGACTTGAACAAAGGGCTCTACCCTCTCTATGACCCGAGAAGGGTTTCTATTTAGTGGTTCAACCATAAACAGGTAGTTTATTAGAGGAGCACTAGTATTTAAGAACTAGAAGTAACCTGGAGGTAGAACGATAATTTGACCCAGTTGGTGTTACCAACAATTGTGAAGGACTAACTTACTGTTATTGGTCTATGGTTGTTCGTCACAATAGGACTTAGTAGTGTCACATGTCTATAATGCGCTTGCAATACATCGCAAAGCAGGTTTATTGTGCGTAATGTGTTAACTATATCTTTCGATATTACGTGCTTAATTCCAGGCTATAAGTCACGGATCATGATAATAACATGTGAAATGCCCACTATGTACCTTTGCATTGAGTGATACACAAGTCCTCATTGAGTACAAGTTTTTCTATTGCTTGCCCAAGTGCAAGTGAAATAGTAGTTTTACCTGGGTGATCTAGGGTCGAACACAGCAAATTGTTTCAAGACATTAATTCTAGGAAATTACTCATCATTTAGGCAATATGAAAGAATTAAAGAATAACAAATTTAAGAAATGCTAAACTAAATTCAATGGTAAAACTACTAACCGAGAGTTTGTAAAGAGGGGATAAGAAAGCGATGTGGTAATACGAACTAACTTGTATCAGGAGAATGAAGGAAGTAATGTCTAAGATAACTTGATGCGATGTAACTCACTAAACCATACTTATGATTAAGGTTTGCTTCTCTCAAAGTCATTATATGCCACACATAGTCACTTTCAAGGATCCATATGACTAAGTACGATTTGGCAAGTTATGTTTAAACTTTAAAAGGACTTACTTATAAATCGTATAGGATTTTACGATTAAGGACTGCAACTTCTCGGTGCCTACTGTCCACAAGTGTTCTCCTTCAAGCCCTTGACAGCGGAAGATTTTACAGAACCATTACTCAATTTAATTAGAAACACAAAAATATCAATACATTGGCAAAAAACAACTAAGAAACTAATTTTCTTATTAAGCATACTTTAATAAAGTATAGATTAGAGAGAGAAAAACTTATGTAGTTTGATGTCTCTAAATTTACTAAATCTCCAAATTTAGGGACACCACCCGTCAGAAACCTTCTCATCCTTTGGGATGAGATTGGTTTGTGGGAACCAATTAGGATAAGAAAAGTTTTAAAGAGAAAACTAGTTTTGCAGATAACAAAAGCATTGACTTTTTTTTTCATAAAGATTTTTTTTTGTATATTTATAACTCCTTTTCCTTGATAGAGTAGGAGAGAATCATGAGATTCTATTAATTTAAAAATATTAAATTAATAGAAATTTCAAATCAACTAATTAATTAATTAGTTAATAATTAATTAAATTATATTTAATTAATATTTCATCTAAATCATATTTAATAAATATCTCTTTAATATCTTAGAGTTGTAAATTAATTTAATTAAATCAAATTAAACAAAACTATTAATTAACTCTCTAATTAATTAATATCTAAATTAAATATCTTATATTTAATTTAATATTTGAATCATATTCAAATATAAATTTCTCTCAAAACCAATAATTTTAATATAAATCTGATTCACATTAAATTAATATTTGAACTCATTCAAATATTTTATCTCTCATAAATTAATTTTGAATCATATCCAAACTTAAATTTATATGATAGAGTTTGATCAAAATATAATCTTTATATTAGAATATATCACTATATGTTATACTAATTTCCAAAGTAAATTTGAACATTTCAAATTACAAACAATATAAATAAATTTCATTACTCATTACGAGCTAGGAAGGAGACCTAATGGACCTACAGATCATAAGCTACAATGATATGAGATCAATTGGCTAAACTCATTAACCACATTAATCAATATTCGTTAACTGTGTGTACACTCCACTAAAGACTCACATTTGAACTCTTCTCACTGTAGATATATTTCTGTGTCCATGGATATAGACCAATAATAGTAAGATAGTCCTTCACGAGTGTTCATAACACCAACTGGGTGAATTTATTGTTTTACTCCTGGTTTTCTTCTAATCCTTAAATACCAGTGCTCCTTTAATGAACAACTTATTTATGATCCAACCAATAAACAGAAACCCCTCTACTGTCATAGAGAGGGTAGAGATCTTTATTCAAGTCTTTGAGATGTCATTTAAGGCAACACTCATTTACTTACCCTAAAGTAGAGAAGGAGTGAATTCCATCTTGTGTAATTATGTTTCCAACTCCCCACTTGGTCTTGTCCCCAAAATGATAAGCTTATTGAGTCAGCAATCTAATCACTTTCACTAGTACAAATCAAAGGACAATTCGTCATGAACAAGAGTTCATAATACACTTAGGATTAAGACTAAGTTTCCTAAGTCATTCTAAAGATATAGAAACCTAATTTGTTAACAGAGTTGCATCTAGTGGTTACTATTTCGTGGTCTGGCCTTATGCGAACTCGTTGCATAGGATACTCTCACTCGTATGTCAACTACACGAACAAGTTGGATCATTACATTTGTATCAAAAACAAAGTGAATCGTATCCATAGTTTTACGAAGATAAGGTACCCAACCTTATCCCAATACTATAGACTCTTTAAGCTTATCTCGAACATTGATCCCTGTATATCTATACATACTGTTCAAGACTCATTAAACAGCTTATGATTTTAGTTTATTGGATCTGGATTATTAAGACAAAACTAATAATATAATCAATAACAATTATTACAATAATAACACTTTATTAACAACGGTCAATGGTTTATATTTACAATCTACAAGTTTTAGGACATAAATCCCAACAAACTTCCACTTCAACTAAAACTCTAGTTTCTTTGAATTGTATATAATAAAGTAATCCTCTGACATTGGAAATGATAAAATGTACAAGTATATTACATAAAATGTATATATACAAATACAATAAACATCTCCCATGTGGCCTAGATTACCTACTGTACATATCTCGTAGATCTAGACTTTCTAGAAGACCCTCGAACACTTTAGCCGTGAGAGTCTTTTTAAATCGATCAGGAATATGCCTCATTATAATATCAATATAAAGTGATGGGCATGTTCATGTTTGGAAGAACATCCAAATTGTGCAGGAACTTTCTGAGCCAAACTCTTTCTTTTGCTGCTTCACAAGCAACGACGTACTCAGCCTTCATAGTAGAGTCTGCAATGAATCCATGCTTAATGCTACGTCATACCACAGCTCTCCCATTTAGGGTGAACACTGCTCCTGATGAGAATTTTCTAGAATCCTTATCAGTTTGAAAATCAGAGTCAGTGTATCTTGTATTGAATAAATCCTTAGATCCACACATAAGCATGTAGTCTCTTGTTCTCCTAAGACACTTGAGAATAATTTTAACTGTCGTCCAGTGGTCTAACCCTGGGTTGGACTGATATCTACTGACTATTCCCACTACATATCAAATGCCTAGCTAGTGCAGAGCATAACATACATTAAGCTGCCCACAGCTAAGACATAGGGAATACGTCTCATGTCCTTAACTTCTTGAGGTGTCTTAAGACACTGTTCTTTAGACAAGTGAACCCCATGCCTGAAAGGTAATAAACTCTTTTTAGATTTCTGCATCGAATATCGAAGCAATATTTTGTTGATGTAGGTTGGCTGAGAGAGTACTAGCATTTTGTTCTTACGATCCCTTATGATTTGGATCCCTCAGACAGTGCTATTACACCTTTCCCAAAACTTTCATTTTAAATTAGGCTGCTAGCCAAGTTTGAACGTCAGTTAGGTATCCTACATCGCTCCTAATGTGAAGGATGTCATCCACATAAAGTACTAAAAAAGCAACTTTATCTTTGTTGATTTTCTTGTATACACAAGGTTCATCAGCGTTATAGTCAAAATCGTAAGATTTAATCAGAATATCAAATCTAATGTTCCAAGATCTAGATGCTTGTTTCAATACATAATTTGATTGATTCAGCTTGCAAACTTTTTACTCGTGACCTTGGACTATGAACCCTTCGGGCTAAAACATAGAGATACTTTTTTCAAGATTGACATTCAGAAAAGCAGTCTTAAAATCCATTTGTCATATTTCATAATCATAAAATGTGGCTATGGATAAGAGAATCCTTACAAACTTCAAAAGCAACAGAGGAAAAAATTTTCTCATAATCAACCCCTTCCTTTTGGGTATACCCTTTTGCTACAAGTCTAGCTATGGAGGTTTGTACCTTTCTAGTTGAATCTCTCTTTCTCTTATAGATTCATTTTCACCATATAGGTTTCACCCTTTCAAGTAGATCTACAAGCTTCCACACTAAATTGAAGTACTTTAACTTCATTTCAAGGTCCATGGCTTTCACCCAGTAGTCCTTGTCTACATCATTCATTGTCTTTTTATAGAATAATGGATCCTCAACGCCATCATCTGGTATGACAACCTGAGTTTTGATTAAATGCAAGTAACAGTTAGGTTGTGATACAATCCTTCCACTACGTTGAGACATTCTCAACGATTAAGAAGGATGAGACTAACCTGATATGTTGGTTTCATCAAGAAAAGGGACCAACTTCATCAACAAACCTTGTTAATTCATCAATAGCTTCACTTAGTACTAATTTTCTTCACGGTTTATGATATCTCATATGGTCTTTTTCCAAGAAAGTAGCATTTATTGATACAAACACTCTGTTTTCTTGTAGATCAAAGAATAGACCACCTTTTGTTTCCTCAGGGTAACCAACAAATTGGCATAAGCTTGAATGTTTTTCCAACTTCTATTTGTCACTAATACGTGAGCTGGACAAGCTCAAATTCTAAAGTGACTTAAACTAGGTTTACATCCTTTCCATAACTCGAAAGGTGTTTCAGAAACACTCTTCGAGGGAACATTGTTCAAGATATGAACTACAATCTCCACTGCGTACCCCTAAAACGAGCTAGGCAATTGAGCTTGGCTCATCATTGAAAAAACCATGTCTAACAAGGTTCTATTTCTCCTTTATGATACACTATTTTATTGAGGTGTACCAGGGGTTGAGAGTTGGAATTGGATTTCATGTTCTATCATATAGTCCTGAAATCTCAAATCCATGTACTCTCCACCTAGATTAGATTGAACCTTTCAAGAGATTCATACTTATGCCCCATTAAGTATAAATAGTTATACCCTGAATAACAATCTATAAAAGAGATGAAGTAGTCAAAACCTCCTCTAGCTTTTACGTTCAACGAACCATAGAGGTCTGAATGTATAAGTTCTAGGAACTCTTTGGCTCTATAACCTTTTCCAATAAAATTTCTTTTAGTCATCTTTCCTTCAAGACAAGATTCACGTGGAGGAAATGAATCATCTGCTAACTCATTTAGAAATCCATTCTTTACCAATCTCCCGATCCTATCGAGATTAATGTGACCTAATCTTAAATGCCAAAGATAGGTGTTGTTATTAGGAGAAATTTGTTGCCTTTTATTTTGAGTATTAGCAATTTTAAACATCTCATAATTTAATATTGTGTTTGCTTCATTTGGCCTTGATACATACAAGTTATCTTCAAGCTTAGCTGAACAAATATGTACACCATTCTTAGAAATGAGCGCTTCATTCAAAGAAAAGGTCACATTATATGATTGTTCAATAAGACAACAATATGTATAAGATTTCTTTTAATCTTAGGAACTATGTACAATTTTTCTAAAAATAGGAATCTATTTCTGAAAGACAACTTGAAATCTCCCACTGCACGAGCTGAAATGACATCTTCCGTTCCAACCTTGAGATTCATGTCACCCTCCTTGAGCTTCTTAAAGGAACTATTTTTCTTTGAAGAAGACCAAACATGGTTAGTGACTCTTTAATCAAGTATCCACGCATTTTGGTCATTTTTACTAAATATATTTCTAAGACAAGTAAATCATATTTACCTTCTTTTTTTTATTCTTCTTAAACATCTCATAGAGAGAGTCCACGATTTGACGTGTAGTGACCATGGTCTCGTGTTTCTTGCTTAGTATATCAGACATACTAGACAATAGACGTGGGCCTTGTCAATGGCTTTTGTCCAACGATTATATGCATCCCTGACATTCTGAGATGCTTTTTGAGCAAGGAAAGGAGGACATTCCTCCATTAATCTGAAGCGTAGATCATCATTAACCAGAAGCATATTCAGGTTTGACTTCCACGTCGCATAATTTTTATCGATTAATATTTTGTTTCTAAGCAGTTGAATAATTGAATAGAACATACTGAAAAAATAAATTGATCGTATTAGTTATCTATGTCTTAACCCATTACACAAAAGAATCCAATCAATTCAACAAAAACAAGAAATCAAAGTACCCTAATCAAACAAATGATTTAGTTTTTGCAGTGATACTTCAAAAGTTTAGAGCAACAACCACCCAATGGTGAACAACTACACCTCTTTTGAATTGAGACAAACTCAACTAATAACTAATACCAGAATAACTCATATTCCTATAATTCTTAGCTACCGTTGTTCGGTCAAGGATTCATTAACTAACTTAATTCATCCCGTAACTGTGACTCTACCATTTTAAGATTCCAGAGGTACGCTTCAACAGGCTACCAAAAGAAAAGAACAGTGTTGAAGATTAATCTATGAAATCCTATCCATTTCTGGAGTTTGCGTTGTTCCAAATTCTACAATCAGGCCCTTCGAAAGGATGGTCGTGCTAAAACAACAAGCAGGCGGATCATAGAAATCTCATGGTGCAACCTAATGGAGGAGACCTTAGGATACATTGAGATGCATTCTTCTCCCACTTACTATGAACATTTCTTCTACTCACCTAGTTATTGACTCATACAAACACTCTCTGAAGGGAGGCCACTCCTGGGACGACACGAAGCCGAGTATGAATCTCACGTGTGAACTCATAGGGACGTGAGAGCTAAAAATTTGATATATCATATATACCATTTTTCTCCCACTAAAATATTGTATTTATTTAGAATTTGTTGTACTTAACTAAATTTTGGCTAAATGAATCTATCTAAGTTTATTCTTATTATAACTCTTATAATAAAACTGTACACTAAAGTTTCTAGATGCATTAAACTATTTAATTTACCTAGTGACATCTCATGCTTAATAGGAATAAGGTTAATTAAATGCCAGTTTTGAATTAGTTTTCAGGTAAGAGGTGTTCTGTAAATCGTTAACTTAAGTACCATCAGCCATAGACAGAACTTTACCAATGGAGTTCCCTTATAACCTTAAATCCTATTCACTCATAAAGTTTCTAGGTGTATTAAACCATTTAATTTACCTAGTGGAATCTTATGCTAATAGGAATAAGATTAATTTAATATTTGTTTTGGCTTAGTTCCCAGGTAGGAGTTGTTCCGTAAAACGTCAACTCTTGCCATCGAACGACACAAATTTATAAACTCGATTACAGAATTAAAATGACCAAAACAATAGGTCCTTACATCAATCAAATTAATGAAAAACTGTAATCTCAGGTGCCAAAATCAAGAACATCTATTTTGCAAACCACATTCATAATGCAAAACAAAGAAAAAATTATACCTAACTGATTCAAATTTTAAAATTCTCAATTAAAATTTGAGATGGATCTAATACCAATTGTGTTGGAATTTATGTCCTAAAACTCGAAGTTTGTAATCATATTCTATTCAATAAAGTCGTTATTGATACCATAATTTTAAAGTCAATAAACTAAGGACCCGAGACTATGATTGTGTAAACTTGAACTTTATGTAGAGACATAAATGTGGATTAATTTTGAGTATATAGCTTAAATAGTCTATAGTATACGAATACGGTTGGGTACCTTATTCTAGGGACACTATGGATGTGATCTACTTTATAGTTTGTACAAACGATGTTATCCTAAATCGTTTATGTAGAGACATGAAAGTGAGGGCATCCTATGTAAAGAGTTTACATAAGACTGAAACTATGAAACATCCGCTTTTATGTTATAACACCTTTGACTTTAATACAACCGACTATTTCGTTTATAGATATTCAGTGTAACTTAATCTTAATCTTGAGCTAACTATGAACTTCTGTTCACACAGAATTATCCTTAGATATGCATAGGTGAGGGCAGCTCAATGGTGTTGACCCAATAAGCCTCCCATTTCAGAGGTAAGACCGAGTGGATGACTAGGGTCATAGGGTGCAAGACGGAATTCACTCCTATCCACTCTAGGGTCAGTAGATAGGTTTATCCTTAGGGGGTGTTTGGCACGTAGGTTTAAAATCAAATGCTTAGAAATTAAATGACTGTAGGCTTATCTGATGAAATTCTGATGCTTGTGTTCGGGGTGCAGGAATTGGTAATCGATTTTTTTTTGTCAATGGTATAATATAAATTTATCATGTATAAAATATTTAATTGATTTTTTTAAATTTTGTACATATAATTCAATTTCTTGACTTATTGATTTTTACGAAAATAATGTAAAAACAAAAAAGTTTAACATTTAACAACAATAATTTTGATTATAGTTACATTAACATGAATGGCCTAATTAGGATTATTACAAACTATTTACAAAATATAACAAGTTATGTAATAGGATGGAGTTTACAAAAGTTTCAGTTAAGAAAAACATTAAAAATGTCTAATAACTAGGTTTCAAAATAAGCATAGCGAAAGGATCGTGCAAAAGTGAAAGTCAAATAGAGTTACATTTAGTGATAGTTATGGTTGCATTTCTATGATGCACATGGAATGTAATTTTTGAACTTCTTTTATCAAAAGAGTTTAAATAAAAAAAACAATAATAAAAAAACAAAACAAAAAGAAAGAAAGAAAAAGAGAGTGTTCACACAATATTTCGAAGAAATGTAATTCGTGGTTGATCTTTGTAAATTGATAAATATTGTGAATACAATCTCTAGTATTTACTCTTTTAATGCTTTCTCTCAAATACAAGTTAAAAATTAAGAACTTCTTGGTTTTCGATCTTCACGATGTTGTAGTTGTAAGTTGATTTGAACTTCGATCTTCTGGAATCCAAGGAAACTTTAATCTGCCAAGTCTTTAATCCTTCAGAAACTATTGATCTTAAGGTTAATACGAACTTGCACATCTTGAGAGATTATAGAAGTTTGAAACTTCAATTCTTTAGAGTTTCAGTACTTCAGAGCTTCAATTGTTCCTTCCACCAAAAGATCTCCCAAATGAATAGAAAATATCTCTATTTATAGAGAAATTTCATGGGCTAGGTGGGTTTGGGCTCATTTGCTTGGTGGGCATGGACTTGGGCTCATTTGCTTATTGGGCTTGGGCTTGGGTCCATTTTCTTGTTAGGCTTGGACTTGAGCTCATCTGCTTATTGGGCTTGGGCTTGGCCTCATGTGCTTGTTGAGCTTGGACTTTGGACCATCTACTTCTTAGACTTGGACTTGAGCTCATTTGTTTATTAGACCTTAATTGGGTTGGGTTGAGTAAACTTAATTATCAAAGTCCAATAAAAATATAATTATCACAATATTTGTTGTGATGATGTGGCAGAATTTAATTGGCAAAAATTTTCTGCTCAACAAATGCCTCCTTTTCCAGATTAGTGCACGTGTATGGGTGGGTGATCTCGAAAACAATAAGTTAAAACAAAAAAAAAATACAGGTGATTTGCTGCTGACTTTGGTTCGAATTAAGATGCAAAATTAATCACACTATGCATTTGGACATAAGTGTGATTAAAATGTCACATGAGATTAGGTAAATTATGAGTTTAATTCACAATATTTTTTTTCCTTTCTCTAAAATAGATAAAATAAAGAAAATATATATATACAAAAAGAAACAAAACGAAGACATAAAAGTAATATAAAAAGCCCTTTTTTTATCATTTATTATTTTTATTTTTATTTTTAAACAATGAAAAGATTTTAATATAGTTAATTTATTATTATTATTATTATAAAACGAGATACAAATCTTCGCTTCCCTTTCATTTATGCTTAATTTAAAGAAGATTTTTATTTTGAAATAAAAAAAAAAATTCTTTGCTCTTTGTATTTAAAAAACAAGATTTTTTTTAAAAAAAAAACTATCCTCGTAATTTTCTAAAAAAGAAAAAGGAAAGAACATTTAAAAATAAATAAATAAATAAAATCATTTATCATTTCAATTTAACTTATTTTCCTCTCTTTTTGTTTTTTGTTTTTTTTATATTATTATTATTATTATCTTAAAATCACCTACTCAATCTCAATCTCAACAATTTAGGAAATCTTCCCACAAAATCCATCAATTAATCCCAACAATTTAGGAAATAGCATCTACTTCTTATAAATAGTTAAAGTTAGATGCAAAGAAAAGCATAAAGTTCTCCCACTACAATGAGAGTTAAAAAAAATTGTCATCATCGCAGCTTTCTTTCATCGTCGATCTCCGTTGAAGCTTTCTTTCGTCGCCAATCCTTGTTGAAGCTTTCTTTCGTTGCTTTTGTAATTGTGTGGAGAAACGGGAATGAAGGAAGGAAAAGAGAGAAGAAGAAGAAAAAAAAATGAAGAAGACAGAAGACAAAAGAAAATGAAGAGGACAGAAGAGAGAAAAGAAAGAGAGAATAACAAGGGAGGGGGAGAGGTGATGATATATAATAAAAATTTACGTTTTTTTTTAATCATCTAATTTTTTTAGGTGAATTTTTAAGAATAGTAGATTTTACAAAATATTTATAACCTATAGCAAATTCAATCACTCATAGTCATTAATATGATATAGTGATAGAAGACTATCAGTGGTTTTGCTATAGCTTGTAAACATTTTAATTTATTTTACTATTTTTAAAATGCAAGTACTTTTATATATATATTTTAATTTTTTGCTTTCTTTTATGTTTTCTTTTTCTCTTTTTTTTTTGTTTAGTTATTACTATTTTTAGTTTTCTTTACCTCTTTTTTTTAAGCAAATAGAAAATAAGGTTTATTTATTATTTAAAAAAACTATTTTTTTTATTCAATTCTTGTTAACCATTTTTTATTAGATTGCTAGAATAATTGATTTTTTATTTTTTATTTTTTTTATTTTTATTTTCAATTTTTTTAAAAAAAAAAGTTATATTTTTCTTTTTCTTTTATTTATTCTAATTTTTTAAACTATATATATATATATATATATATATATTTAGGCTTAGTAGTTGTGATGGCAAAAAGGCTTTACTAAAGGTTTAGGTGCCCTTTTTTAATATTATCATCAATGATTTTTTTAAGCTATTTCTTTGAAGGCCATGGGTAAGTATCTTGATTTGATTACCTGAATGACTTGGCTTCTCAGGTTGTACATAATAGACGATGCAACTCTATCCTGATGCCCTCTTCTTCGACTTATTGAATTTGTACATGATAGATTATGCAACTCTATCATAGCACCCACTGCTGCTGCAACTTATTAGATTTATACATAATAGACGATGCAACTCTATTATTGCGTCCACTACTGCTGCGACTTCTTGGGTTTGTACATGATAGACTATGGAACTCTATCATGACGCCCACTACTGTTGTTACTTCTTGGGCTTCCACATGATCAACGATGGAACTCTATCATGGCGCCCGCTGTTTTGACTTCTTGCCAGCTGGAATTTCATGATACTTGTTTTCATATATTCTCTTTTTCGAAACCAAGTAGTCAACATTGATTCTCTTCTAGTGATTGTTTTTTGTAAAGCAATGGTTTGTTTCACAAAATAATTCGTGAATGGAAATAGACATCTTATAATACTTTCTAACAAAAATCAACCAAGAGAGGATGGACTTAATCTTCTTGTGGAGAAGTTTGGGTTGGCCCTTTTGCAGATCATTAGCCACGTTTAGACAACAACTCGATTCTTGTCAAATTATCTATAAAGATACCTTTGTCTGAGGGGAAGAACGCATGGGTCTTGCAATCCTCCATCCATGATAAGGCTCTTACTTCTAAAAGAGTTCTCACTCTCGGACATTGTCTAGTTGAAGGTCAAACACGTTGGGGCGCTGTGACTAAAGTCCCTGAAGAGTTTTGCTTTACTAATTGCTATTGGGAGTGGCTAGAGTTTATAGTTGGTCGAAATTCGTAACTTCTCTATAATGCTCATTTATTTGGTGCCATAACAACCTCTATGTACACCTATGATAGTAATAGTGATGTGGTTTGACCATTTTGTGAAGCTTCATGTCCTTCGACTAATACTTTTCATACCATGGCAGGCAAGTTATCCATTTCTCTGTAGGACCTGTGGTCATTTGCGAGCCTTCTGATTAAAGAGGAGTTTTACGAAGAAATCATCCCTTCCAATAAAGAGTTAATCTCTCCACAAGATAAGATAAAATATCTTTCGATGACATGTTAATATCTTTTTTAGGCATATTATTCAATAATTTGTATGCACAGGGATGTTCGCACGACCTCTTTCAAGAATGACTCTCGAGTGTATATTAGCTCCTAGATTTCATTCTTGTACCTCAGGTCTAAGAGCTACGATAAGCCCATTGCATAAAAGAAAAAGAAGGCATCACGCTCTAGATCAACTAAAAACCCTAATGGCTCGAAGGTCCAATCTTGAGAATGGTCCTCTAAAGAAACATGTTAATTGCAGAACATGGCATAAGGGACGATTTGAAGGATTCAACATATTTAGTTGCCTTCTTATCTTGTTGGTTGTGCCTATTCGTGTTTACGTAAAAGGGATCATTTCTTTACCCTGGAGTATTTAGGATTGCAAGCTTAATGGCCAACGGATCAATTTACAGTCTTGCAGTCCCAGTTTTGGCAAAATCTTTCCTAGGCTAAGTTTGATAACTAAAGCCTCGAATCTAGTAGGACGCATGGACTTCCACTTTTCCATGCATTACATCCATCGTAGGTTAGGTCATTATTTTGGCACTCATTACCCACTTTCAAAAAAAGTTTGAGGTCTGAAGATAGCTAACCTTTCTAGCGAAGGCAGGTCAATTTATTTTGGAGAATATGAGGAACAAGAACTGCTTCATAATGGTGCAAGAATTTAGTGGCACACGAGTCTTTAGAATCGAAATAAACATGAATACATGACTGATACCCATGATTCCTCATTTCTGCAAACATATTTTACAGGCATGCATTCCTACTATGTGTCATCCCGCTATAGAAATATTTGGATTGTAACATAGTACAGTCTGTATCGATTTGTGCAACAATTTGGCTTTTACCAAGATATCCCCAATCATATATGAACATGTCACCAGCGATCACACTAGATAATATATTACATCATTGGAGGCTGCGTGTGAGGTGTAAACTTTATCTGAGTTATAATTGCTTGCTCATTCGTTAGAGCCTTGAAAGCATGTTGTGTAATGATTTAAAAATTGGTGGGCCATAAAGCACGGGATCTATTTTGAGGACAACAAACATCATTTGGTGAACAGTGCCATTCCTCTGCCATTGCATTCAAAACTACTCAAGAACCAAGGCAGTAACCAGGGTGGTAAGCAAATTCGCTTAGTTGAAGCGATTGCACCTACCCTCAAGAGGGATGTAACGAGGCATAAAGACAAGAGTAACAACAGCGAGTGAAGGCATCAAGTGATGACTCTTGTGGAAGAGGCTCGAGTGCTATGGAAATTCCTGATGTTCCACCACTGGTTTGCATATTTTCCTGTTTTAATTTTTTTGTTCATCTTCTTGGTGACTAGTTTATCCATTGCTTATTTCTGAAGTCACCTATGGACGATCATCTTAAAGGACTTATAGATGTAGGTGATGATGAATCTCTAACAGGACCTCATGTAGCTGATACAACCATAGAAGTTTGTATTTCGAAGACATTAGCTGTAAAACCAACTGAATAATCCTTACATCCATTTGCTATTCTCGAGGAGATTCATCAAGAGAAGATGAAAGTCAGTGGCAAAGACATCGAGAATCCTCCATCTAGAAGAGATGCTTGTCCCACAGTGCCTTGGCGAAGGTTACATTAACGCTAACTCCTCTTAAGATTTCTTAACCGCCTTTAGGCACTTCTATGAAACAGACAGCATAACACCCTGAGTCTTCTCAGTGGATTGGTGAAAATTTAGTTTTAAACTTCTTTTAGAAAATAGTCTTGTGAATGTGGGGAGATATTCAAGTCAAGATCATGCACACTCCTTTTGAATATATCCTAAGACTTAGGCCAAAAATAGTAACGATTCTCTTAGGAATTGTGAAGATTCATGCAGATGGCTTGAGTCCTCTTGAAGAGTATTTGAATAGTTACCTTAAGGGGATAGACAGTTTCAACGATGTACAGTCTACATATTCTGCACAGTTGCTGTCAACAGATAAGGCTCGTCAGTTAGAGGAGATGTCGAAGAGATGTCGAAGTCGAAGTCAAGAGATGTCGAAGTCAGGAGATGCCTTAACTTTGATGGACCAACTACGAGGAGATGTCGAAGTCATTCATGAGAGGGCTACAAAGTTATCTTTGGAAAAGAAAGAACTAGAGAGCAAACTTTAGAGAATAGATATTGAGTCTGAACAGCTGTCGATCTTATCTAGTGAGAAAAATGGGGCCATAAATAAGCAAGAGTTAGAAGTTTCCAAGCTTCAAAACGAAGTTAACTCTCTCGACAGCACCCCTGTCATAACTGAACAAGCCATCGAGGCCTTAGCTATAGTTCACAAGAGTATGGAGGTTGCACGTAAAGAATTTAAGAACTTCAAGTGGAAACTTTGATTTTTCTCCTTTGTCATTCTTTTTTTTGTTACAATCTTTGTAAATGCAAGATTTTTTCGAATGAAATTTTTTTTATTCTAGTTTCATTGCCCATGAATTTTGTATTGCTTACATGTGAGATGACAATGAAGCATGATATTTTTCTTTTTACATGAGACTAAACTTGAAGTAAAATTTAAGTTGCCTACGTACCCTTTTTATAGCATAGAAGTCAAGTCATAACGTAGTTTAATTGATTTTTTTTTTACAAAACAAAATTAAGCATAAAACTTTTCAAGAAACTTGTCGTTCAATGGACCAATTCGTAATCCTTCTTGATCGATGATTTTTTATGCTCCATTTGTGAAAACTTCTTTGACGATGTAGGGTCTGTCCCATTTAGGTTTATTTCTCATATGTCTCGTCGTGATAATAGATCTTCTTACTGTAAGCACTAACTCACCAACCTGAAATGATTGGGGCTTTACATGTTTGTCAAAAATCTTAAACATTCACGCTTGATAACATTTGAGTGCTTATTCAGCTTCTAGTCTATGTTCATCCGGTGCTTCTAACTTTTGAAGGTGTAGTCGAGAGTTGTCTTCAGTAGTTAGTCCTTCTTGAATTCCTATTCTCAAGGATGGAATTTCTCTCTCTAACTCTGTAAACTAAAGAATAAAGTGTAACACCAGTAAGATTACGATTGGTAGTTCGATAGGCTCACAATGCTTCTCCAATATTTTCTTGCCAATTTCTTTTTATCTTGGAGACCACCTTTTTCAGAAGATTACACAAAGTGTTGTTGAATGCTTCTGTCAGCCCATTTTCTGTAGCATTGTACATAGAAGACTTTTACTATTTGAAGTTAAACTTCTCGCACAACTTATCCATCAGAGTGTTAGCAAATTGTCTTCCATTATCAATCACGATGCGATGAGGAATACTCTATCAGTAAATGATGTGTGTTTGAACAAAATTTACGATGTTTTCCTTCTTTGCTTCTCTAAATGGCACAACTTTAGTCCATCTAGAAAAATAATCGATTTCTATAAGGATGTAAGAATGACAAACCGATGACTTAGGTGTGATCAGTCCAATTAAGTTGAGTCCCCAAGCTTCAAAAGGCCATGAGGTTATTGTTGGATGAAGAGACTCTAGTGGTTTATGTATAAAATTTGCATGGAATTGGTAGGCTTCACAATGTTTTGAATAATGCATCGAGTCATAGATGATAGTGGATCAATAGTAACCCATTCTTTTTAACTGATGTTGGAGTTTTAGACCAAATTGGTGAGCACCATATATACCTGAATGTGCTTCTTCTACGACCTTTATTGATTCCTCTTTTCCCAGGCACCACAGAAGAAGGTGTTCGTATGATCATCGATAAAATGTGTCGTTGTAATAAATAAATCGTGTAGCTCTTCTTCGTATCTCATCTTGATGTCGAAGATCGGTGGAAAGTTTTTCATGCCCTAAATAGTTTATAATGGGTTGACGCCAATCTACTTCATCAATTGCATACACATATATCACATTGGTTTCTTTGTATTGGATTTCGATCAATGGAACAATCCACTTTTGGCTAAAAGAAATGTTTATTGGTACATCTTCTGAGATTGTTAAAGTCGTAGTTAAATTTGCTAGTGCATCAACTTTCTTATTTTCTGATCTTGGTATATGCTCTAGTATTATGTCGTCCAATCTGTTCATCAATCTTCTTGCATAAATGAAGTACGACTTCAAATCTTGATGTTTGACCTCATACTGATAGAAGAGCTAATTTATAACTAGCTTCGAATCACTGAATACTTCTATTTATTTTATGCCAAATTCTGAAGCCATTTTTAGGCCAACGATGAGGACTTGGTACTTAGCAACGTTATTTAAACACAATTTATTGAGTGTGAAGCTATATGGCAACATATGTTTCTCTGGAGAGATGAAGAGAATGTCGACACCAGCTTCAGTTCTTCGTGATGCACCATCAAAGAACATGGTTTAAGGCTCTGTGCTTTCGACAAACAAGAATTCCTCATCACGTAAGTCTTCACATAATTCCCAATTGGATGGAATTGGATGAACAACCAAGAAATTTACCAATGCTTGGCCTTTTACTACTTTTTGGAAAATATATACAATATCATATTGTTGAAGTATAATTGTCCATTTAGCGAGGCCTCTCGAGATGACCGACCTTCATAAGATATATTTAACAAGGTTGGCATTTGCCACCAAATGTATAGTAAAGGCTTGCATATAATGTCTCAGTTTATCTATTGCAAAGAAAACAGCGAGACACATTTTCTCGATTGGAGAATAATTCAATTTAGCTTCGATCAAAGTTTTACTTAGATAGTAGAGTGCACATTCCTTAACCTCATCATTATCTTGTGCAAGTAATGCTCCGAGTGAATCTTCTTAAGCTGTAATATACAATATCAATGGATTTCCAGTTGCAGGTGCACTCAAAACTAGAGGGTTGAGCAAATAATTCTTTATGCTATCAAATGCATTTTGGCATGACTGATCCCAATCACAGACTGCATCCTTCCTCATCAATCTTTGGAATGGTTGACATCAGCCAGCAAGATTAGATATAAATCTTCTAATGTAGGCCAAACGATCTTACAATCTTCTCAACTTATGCAGATTTTTTGGACTCAGCATCTTCTGGATAGCATCAATTTTTGAGTGATCAACTTCAATTCAACGGTGTCTCACGATGAATCCCATAAACATTCCTGAGGTCACACCAAATGCACACTTTAGAGGGTTCGTTCTTAGATGATATTTCCTTAGACGATCAAGGATAAGCTTTAAGTCTTTTTAGTGGTCACATTTCCTCTTGGATTTT
Organism: Cucumis variabilis; assembly: GCA_037974545.1. Classification (NCBI taxonomy): domain Eukaryota; kingdom Viridiplantae; phylum Streptophyta; class Magnoliopsida; order Cucurbitales; family Cucurbitaceae; genus Cucumis; species Cucumis variabilis. The sequence goes on along the minus strand of JBBPDI010000025.1, from coordinate 12,723,619 downwards.
ACTGCAAGATCGTCAACATAACATTCAACGTATTTATGTAGCATATCATCAAAGATCCTTTGCATAGCACGCTGGTATGTGACATCTGTATTTTTCAAGCTGAAAGGCATTAGCTTATAACAGTTTATACCCTTTAGAGTTTGAAAAGTTGTCTTCTTTTCATCCTCAAAAACCATTCGAATTTGATTATATTCTGATGACCCATCCATGAAAGATAAAGCTTCATGTCCTGAAGTTGCGTCTACCTTGATTTTCATGATATGCAAGGGAAAATCATCCTTTGGGCATGTGTTATTTAAGTCGCAAAAATCAACACAAACACGTAGCTGGCCATTCTTCTTTCTTACTTGAAAAATATTAGCTATCCATGTTGGGTACTTGACTTCGCGAATAAATCAAGCTTTGATAAGCTTATTTACCTCTTCCTTGATTTGAAAAATGAGTTTGTATCAAAATCTTAGCTACGCTTGCTTGACGAGCCGATGCTTTGATTTGATTGCTAAATGATGAATGCCACCTTTGGATCAAGTTCGAGCATTTCTTTATATGACCATGCAAAGACATTTTTGTATGCTTTTAGTAAGCTCAGATACTCGTTTTTTTCATCATCAGAAAGTTGGGCGCTTATGAAGATTGGGCGAGGATGTTCTATCGTACCAAGATTGACTTTCTTTAACTCATCAATCATTAATTGACCTCTATCCTCAGGTGATAATGGAGTGGCTTCGACATCTTCTTTAAACATCTCATAGTTGGATGCCTCCTCTATCGTAACATGGACACAACTTACCACATCTACTTCATCTTCTGGCTTATTATTTTCAGGTCAAGTAAAAATAACATTGTGTCGTTTTACTTTTAATGAACCCTCTATATTTACCAAGACGAACATTTTCTCTTCATTTTAGATAAAACTGCACTACGACTTTCCTCGTTCCCGTTGCGAAGCCAAGTTTGCTTGAGACATCTATGGAAGGTTTCTATTAGCCTTTTGTTAGTGAGACGCTTAACCTTTTGAAGGAAAATTCTCTTGTGTCTGGAGTTGGGCTTGCAGATTGTACTTTCTTTGAAGTTGCTTTTAACCTCTGAAAGCAAATAGTTGAGTGGAACCAGAAGTTGAACCTTGACTTTTATCTTCCATCGTTGGTGTATTCAATCTCTGGAACACTGAAGGACGTGCATCAGGAAAAGTGATGCAGTCAAAAATAGAACTCCTTTGACTTTGACTTTTTCATCTTCTTAGGAATCTTTGCTTTCTTCAACAGTAAAACGTGGCATGTATCTGTAACTTTTATTTTTCCTTTACCTGCTATTTGAATCGATTCGAAAGACTTATATCCAACCCTAGCTCTCAAATTAGGTATAAAATATCCTTGCTTTTGGAGCTTTTTTTGCGTAGGGGAAAGTTTAGGCCTTTTATCGAATATTTTCACGTTTTTAAGCTCAATGCGAGTTAAAAAGTCATAACCCGCCTTTGCCATCAACTTATATTATTTTAGATCAAACTCTTTAGTTGTTCGTCTTTTTGGAAGGAATGCCTCTACGCCCAAGTCTTTTTGTTTCTCCTTTGTCGATCTTGATAAGGGGTGTGGTGAAGCTTTCCTTTAATATTTCCATGCTTCCGATTGTCATATTTTTTTAATATTCTACAAACAGTGATTCTTCCTTCTTATGTCGAGATAAAGGAACATAGCTTAAAACAAAGGATTTTGTGGCTTTTTCTTGTGGGATTGCCACCTTTTCACTCTTTGTTACCTCAGACATAGTCCGGGTTGTTGATTCGTAATTCTCTTAACCATTGAGTGCATCCCCTTCATTTGACCTCTTTGTTGTGACCTTTATTTGCTCAAGCTTATAAGTGCCTTTGGGTATATGAACTTTGGATGATATGACTTTACTTACATCATCATCTTTTGTGTAAAATTTGGCATCGACAAAGTGCGACACAATCTTTGAGAATGGCTTAGTGTCAGCATCAACCTTTCTAATTTCGTGTTTGTAAAATTTAAAACATCAATGGAGCATGGAGGTTAGGACTCCATTTTCATGTATCCATGGATGCCCTAACAACATATTATAAATGGTCCTCGATTTGATCACATGAAAAATTACGCTTGCCTACAAATCCCCTATGGCAATTTCCAAACAAACTGTGTCCATCGCTCATTGTGCTCCTTGATTAAAGCCATGAATCACCAATTTACTGTTTGATAACTCCTCAATTGAGATACCCAATTGATTCATGGTTGATTTTAACAGAATGTCAAGGGCAGAACAATTATCGATGAGAATTCGATTTGAGCTTTTGCTCTCGAACAAGTCCTCAAGCTTTGACCCTAGTAACAAGTTCTCATCACTAAATGCTATCAACGTACAACAAGAATCACATGCTTTTCTTTGTGGTGTTGCAATAGTCGAGACATCATAATTTTTTAACATCTTGATAATTGTATCCTTGATTTCTCATGGGAGTGATAGAAGATCATTTACGCCAAAAGAAGGCAACTCCTCAGGCTTGGTGGCTGCTTCCACAGGATATGAGGGAGAAGTGTCGTCTTCAGCCATACTGACTACATGACATGAAGCTATTTCAATTGGAAAATACTTAGGGAAGAAGTCCTTCAGAGTTATTGGTTATCGTGGTTGAGAAAGCTCCTCACTTACTTCAGTGATTGGTTGAAACTTTCTCGCATTCTTTCTTGTCTTTCTTCTCTGAGACTTACCCTTTCTTCCGTATTCTCGGTACGAGCGAGATTCTTTTTTAGAAAAATTTTATTTGTATTTATTTCAACACGTTCCTAGCGTCCATCCCTGATGAGGATAAACTTCTTTCGAGGATGCTGATGAGGATAAACTTCTTTTTTAGAAAAAATTTTTTTGTCAGAGTCTCAGAGTTTGGAAAAGGATAAACTTTTTCTTATCATTCTTTCAACGTCAAACGTCTTTTTCACCTTCATCCTGACATTTTTGAATTTTCTTTTCTTTGGAGACAAACTATAAAGGGGTAGTGCTGACGACCATAGCCTCCTTGGTAGCACCATTCGATACCTTCTAGGTACTCTTCACTTCTTTTTTCTCTTTTCTAATTTCTGGAACCAACAAATCATTGTTCCCTCTATTAGAAATACTTAGCTTTATATCATGAGCTCTAGTTGCTAACTCTTTAATGGTGCGGGGTTTTATTCCCTGCAAGATGTACAGGAGTCTCCAATGCATTCCTTGAGTACACATATCTACTACTGATAGTTCAGTTAATCTATCTTTGCAATCAAGGCTTAATGCTCTCCAGCGGTTAATATAATCGATGATTGGCTCACCTTTTCGCTGTTAGTGTTAGTTAGCTCTATCATGCTGACAATGTGTCGAGTGCTATAGAAACAGTTGTGAAAGTCCCTTTCAAGTTGCTCCTAACAGTCGATGGATTTAGGCTTTGGGTCAGTGTATCAGTCAAAGACGTTTCCTTTGAGAGTTCGAACAAAATGTTTAACCAACAAATCTTCCTGTGTACCAACAGTTTCACATGTTTCGATGAAATCAGCAACATGTTGTTTTGGGTTGCCCTTTCCATCAAACTGGTGAACACATGGATGGCTGGTACCCATTTGGTATTCTTAGGTTGTCGATCCTCTTCATATACAACTTAGAATACAAAGAGAAAGTTTGAGCAGGTTCACCATATTGAGTTTTGATGGAGTTTGCAATCATCTTCTACAACTGTGGAACAGACAACGATGCAATTGAAGTCGAATTTTGTGGTTGACTTTCTTGCATAATTGCCTTCTCTTTGTTAGTATTATTGACAGTATGTGTGTGACTTGATTCAGCAGCGTCATGACTCTCGATGTGATTCTTTAGAGATTCAATCTCGTAGTCTCTTTCTTCAAGCGCCTTCATGAGCATGTTAACCTTCTTTTCAAGCTCTACCATTATATTTAGATGGGGTATCCACGTCAGTCACCATAACTAACATTATATTTACATGGGGTATCTCCTCATTTAAGTATTCAAAAGATGAGGTTATGTTCATGAATCAAAGGATTTTCTTTGATTACAATTCCACCTTTTGGTGGACTAGAGATTTGTTCCCAAATATTCTTTGTGACCTCAAAGGGTGGCATATCCTCAGATGAATGAAATTTCCTTGATCGGATGTGACTATTTGGTTGCTTGCTGATATGGCCTAGAGCTTTGGAAATGATACCTTGAGATGTCATGATTTCTTTAGAAATGTTCTCCAAAAAGAGAAAGCATGAAAGGTAGAGACAGTCCCACTGGGCGTGCCAAATTGATCGCATGAGATTTCAGGAGAAATTTGATTCGGTGAAATTAAACTTTGTATATTGATTGATATAGTGGATACAGTCTTTAATATTTACTCTTTTGATGCTTTCTCTCAAATACAAATTAAAACATAGAATTTCTTGATTTTCGGTCTTCAAGATGTTGAAGTTACAAGACTATTTGAGCTTCAGTATGTCTTATGGAATTCAAGGAAAGTTTGATATTCCAAGTCTTCAATCTTTCAGAAGATGATGAACTCGAAGATGATAAAAACTTGCACATCTTGACAGCTTTATAGGAGTTTGAATCTTCAATTCTTTAGAGCTTTAATTCTTCCTTCAATCAAAAAATCCCCCAAATGAATGGCAATGGTCTCTATTTATAATGAAATTCCATGGGCTTTAGGTGGGCTTGGGCCTGGGCCCATTTGCCCTATTTGGCTTGTGCTTGGGTCCATCTTCTTATTGGGCTTATTAGGCTTGGGCTTGGCCCTATTTGCTTGTTGGGCTTAGACTTGGGCCCATCTGCTTCTTAGACTTGGACTTGAGCCTATTTGTTTATTGGACCTGAATTGGGTTGAGTTATGTAAACTTAATTATCAAAATCCAATAAAAATATAATTAGCACAATATTTGCTATGATGACATGACGAAATTTAATTTATCAAAATCTTCTGCTCAACAGAGAGAATCTGAGAACTTTTTAAAAGAAAAAAAAAATCCTCTCTGTAAAGACCTTGTTTTCTCCATATACAAAGGAAAAAAAAAAGGATGGAGAAGGGACGAACTAAAGAAACAATGGAATTGAAGTAGTTTGATTTTTTTTCTTTCCCTTCTTCCCTATTTATAAAGGATGAATGGTAGTAAATCAAATCTCTTCTTGAAAAACATTTAGAATCTCTCGTCAACAAATCTAGAATCTCTCCTCAAGAAATCTTTAGATAAAGTTATGAGATTGAGTGGGATTATACGGAAGAGTTCCTAACCCTCCTCCTATTTTCTTTCTTTATTTAAAAAAATTAATTAATATAATTTTTTTAATTAATAAAGATAATGGTATTTTTATTAGGAAAATATTTAAAAATGACAAAATAAATTAAAATATTTAAAGCTATAGCAAAATTTTGGATTCTATCAATGATAGTCTTATATCATTATAGAATATACCAATGACTATCATTGATAGAATTTGCTATAGGTTGTAAGTATTTTGTAAACTTTGCTATTTTTGAAATTTTCCTTTTTTTTTAAACATGAGTTTTAAAATTCAAGTCTCAATCAAGGCCACATTCTTCCCATAATTAAATCCACGAATGAAATATA
>JBBPDI010000025.1:12700063-12717916 GCA_037974545.1 Cucumis variabilis | reverse complement strand
ACAATTTAAAAATTGGTGTGCCACAAAGCACGTGACATATTTTGAGGATAACATACACCATTTGGTGAGCAGTGCCATTCCTCCCCCATCACAACAGAAACTACTCAAGAACCAAGGGAGTAACCAGGGTGGTGAGCCAATTCACTTGGTTGAAGCGATGGCTCCTACCCTCAAGAGGAAGGTGACAAAGCATAAATACGAGAGTGACAGCAGCAAAAGTGGTCGTCATTAGAAAGACCCTTGAAGAAAGCAAAAGTATCAGGTGATGATTCCTGCGGAAGGGGCTTTGAGTGTATGGGAATACCTGATGTTCTACCACTGGTTTGCACACCTTCCTTCCTAATTTTTTTTACTGTTCAATTTCTTCATGAGTGATTTATTTATTACTTATTTCTGCAGTCATCTTTGGACGATCATTTTGAAGGACTTATAGATCTAGGAAGTGATGAATCTTTAACAGGATCTCATGTAGCTTATTCGACCAATGAGGAAGTTGGTACTTCAAAGATACCAGTTGTAAAATCAATCGAAGAGTCCTTACATCCATTTGCTCTTCTCAAGAAGATTTGTTGAGTCAAGATGAAAGTGAGTGGCAAAGAAATAAAAAATCCTCCATCTAAAGGAGGTGCCTGTCCCACAATGCCTTTAGCGAAGGTCACATCCACACATGCTTTTCTCAAGATTTCTGAGCTGCCTCTAGACATTTCTAAGAAAGAGACAATAGAAAAACCCGAGCGTTCTCAGTGGATTGGTGAAAAAGTGGTCTCAAACTTCTTTCACAAAACAACCTTGTATATATGGGGGACATTCAAGACAAGATCGTTCATATTCTACATAGTTGCTGTCTACAGATAAGGCTTGTTTGTTAGATGAGAAGACTTCTGCTATAAAGGAAGATTTAACTTTGATGGACCAACTACGAGGAGATGCTGAAGTCATTCAGAATAGAGCTATATATCTTTGGAAAAGAAGTAACTAGAGAGCAAACTTTAGAGTATAAATACTGAGTCTGAACAGCTGTCAATCTTATTTGATGAGAAAAATGAGGCTATAAACAAGCAAGAGCTAGAAGTTGCCAAGCTTCAAGACGAAGTCAACACCCTCAAAAGCACCCCTGCTATTACTGAAGAAGCCATCAAGGTCCCAGCTACAGTTTGCAAGAGCATGGAGATTGCACGTCAAGAATTTAAGAACTACAAGTGAAAGCTTTGATTTTGTCCCGCCTTTGCCCTTTTTTTGTTACAGTCTTTGTAAATGCAAGATTCTGTTGAATGATTTTTTTTTTATTCTAGTGTGATTGCTCATGAGTTTTGTATTGCTTACATATTCCTTAGTATGAGATGACAATGAATCATGATATTTTTCTTTTTGCATGTGACTGAACTTAAAGTGAACTATAACCTACCTACGTACCCTTTTTATAACATAAGGATCAAGTCATAACGTAGTTCAACTGAAACTTTTTTTTTACATAACAAAATTAAGCATAAAACTTCTTGAGAAATTTGTCATTGATTGGACCAATTCGTAATCTATCTTGATTGATGATTTTGTATACTCCATTCGTGAAAACTTCTTTGATGATGTAGGGTCCGTTCCATTTATGTGTGAACTTATTCCCTGTATGTCTCGTCATGATGATAAGTCTTCTTACTGCTAGCACTGATTCACCAACCTAAAATGATCGAGGCTTTACATGTTTGTCAAAAGCCTTAGACATTCACGATTGATAATATTCTAGTGCTTATTGAGCTTCTAGTCTCTTTTCATCAAGTGCTTTTAACTCTTGAAGGCGTAATCTAGCATTGTCTTCCGTAATTAGTCCTTTTTTAATTGCCATTCTCAAGTATGAAATTTCTGTCTCTAGTGGGTACTCGCCTCTACTCTGTAAACCAAAGAATAAGGTGTAACATCTGTAGACGTATGATGAGTAGTTAACAGGCCCACAGTGCTTCCCCAATCTTTTCTTGCCAATCTCTTTTTGTTTTGGAGACCACCTTTTTCAGAAGATTACACAGAGTTTTGTTGAATGCTTTTTCAAGTCCATTCACTGTACTGTTTGAAGTTAAACTTCTTACACAACTTATCCATCAGAGTGTTAGCAAATTGTCTTTCATTATTAGCCATGATGCGATGAGGAATACCATATCGATAAATGATGTGTGTTCGAACAAAATTTATGATGCTTTCCTTCTTTGCTTCTCTTAATGGCACAACTTCAACCCATCTAAAAAATAATTAGTTCCTACAAGGATGTAAGAATGACCAGCCAATGACTTAGGCATGATCAGTTAAACCAAGTTGAGTCCCCAGGCTTCAAAGAACCATGAGGCTGTTGTTGGATGAAGAGGCTTCAGTGGTTGATGTACAAAATTTACATGGAATTGGGATGCTACACAATGCTTCACATAATGCATTGAGTCATGGATGCATTATGATAGTGGGCCAATATATAGTAACTCATTCCTTTCAACTGAAACTAGAGTTTTGGACCAGATTGGTGAGCACCACAGATACCTAAAATGTGCTTCTTCTAAGGGCTTTGTTGATTCCTCTTTTGCTAGGCACCATAGAAGAAGACCTTCATATGAGCGTCGATAAAGTGTGTCGTTATAATAAATAAATTATGCAACTCTTCTTTATATCTCAGCTCGATGTCAAAGATCGATGGTAGGAAGTTTTTCATGCTCTAGATAGTCTATAATGGGCTGACACCAATCTTCTTCATCAATTGCATACATAGATATCACATCGGTTTCTTCGTATTGGCCTTCGATCGAGGAAACAATCCACTTTTGGAAAATAGAAATATTTATTGGCACATCTTCTCAGATTGTTAAAGTCATGGCCAAGTTTGCAAGCGCATCAGTTTTCTTATTTTCTGATCTCGGTATATGCTTCAGTATGATGTTGTCGAGTGTGTGCACCAATCTTCTAGCATAAACGAAGTAGAGTTTCAAATCTTGATGTTTGGCCTCGTACTGACAGAAGAGCTGATTTATAATTAGTTTCGAATTGCCGAATACTTCTATGTATTTTATGCCAAATTCTAAAGTCAATTGTAGGCCAATGATAAGGATTTGGTATCTGCAACATTATTTGAACACAAGTCACCGAGCGTGAAGCATATAGCAACATATGTTTCTCTGAAGAGATGAAGACAATGTCAATACTAGCTTCACTTCTTCGTGTTGCACCATCAAAGAACATGGTCCAAGGTTTCATGCGTTCAACAGACAAGACTTCTTCATCAGTTAAGTCCACACATAATTCCTAATTTGATGGAATTGGATGACCAGCCAGGAAATTTGCTAATGCTTGGCCTTTTACTTCTATTTGGAAAATATATACAATATCATATTGTTGGAGTATAATTGTCTATTTAGCAAGGCATCTCGAGATGACCATCCTTGATAAGAAATATTTAACAGGGTCAGCTTTTGAAACCAAATGTATAGTGAAGGCTTGCATATAATGTCTCAGTTTTCTATTGCAAAGAAGAGGGCAAGACACATTTTCTCAATAGGAGAATAATTCAATTCAGCTCCGGTCAGAGTTCTACTTAGATAGTAAAGTGCACATTCCTTACCTTATCATTTTCTTGTACAAGTAATGCTCCGAATGAACCTCCTTGAGCTGCAATATACAATATCAATGACTTTCTAGCTGCAAGCGCACTCAAAACCGGAGGGTTGAGCAAATACTTCTTTATACTATCGAATGCATTTTGTCATGATTGATTCCAATCAAAGATTGTATCCTTCCTCATTAATCTCTGTAATGGTTGACATCTGTCCGCAATATTAGATATAAATCTTCTAATGTAGGTCAAACGACCTTGCAATCTTCTCAAATCGTGCAAGTTCTTGAAGCTATGCATCTTCTGGATAACATCAATTTTGGTGTGATCAACTTCAATTCCTTGGTGCCTCACGATAAATCCTAGAAACTTTTATGAGGTCATGTCGAATGCACATTTAAGAGGATTCATTCTAAATTGATATTTTCTTAGGCAATCAAGGACAAGTTTCAGGTCTTTCAGGTTGTCACATTTCTTCTTGGATTTTACAACAAGATCATCAACATAACATTCAACATGTTTACGTAGTATATCATCAAAGATCCTTTGCATAGCACGCTGGTATGTGGCACCTGTGTTTTTCAATCTGAAAGGCATTACCTTACAATAGTATATGTCTTTTGCAGTTTGAAAAGCTGTTTTCTCTTTATCCTCAAGAGCCATTCGAATCTGATTATATCCTGAGAACCTATTCATGAAAGATAAAGCTTCATGTCCTGCAGTTGCGTCCACCATGATTTCCATGATAGGCAAAGGAAAATCATCTTTTGGACATGCGTTATTTAAGTCGCAACAATCGACATAAACACGTAACTAGCCATTATTCTTCTTTAGTTGAACAATGTTAGCTATCCATGTTGGGTACTTGATTTCACGAATAAATCCAGCTTCAATGAGCTTATTTATCTAATACTTGATTTGAGAAATGAGTTCGAGTCAAAATCGTCGCTGGGCTTGCTTGGAAAATCCATGCTCTGGTTTGATTGCTAAATGATGGGAAGAGATTAAAGCCCTTGGCAGTGGAAGATTTTACAGAACCATTCCTCTATTTAATTTGGGAATCCCAAAATACCAGTACATCGATAATACTTAGAATCAAAATTCTAAATAAAAAAAACTTAAGCTTGTTTTTAAATTAAAAGATACAGAGAACTTACTTTCATTGATGTCTCTAAATCTACAATCCACCGAATTAGGGACACCACCCGTCAGAGACCTTCCTATCCACTAAGATGAAATTGGTTTGTGGAAACCAATTGGGATGAGAAATGTTTTTTTAGAGACAAACTATTTTGCAGAAAAGCAAAATCATTAGTTTTACTTTGGTTAAGAAAATCTGTTTTTCTTTTTGTATATTTATAACTTTTTTCCTTCATGCAGTAGGAGAGAATCATGGAATTCTATTAATCTAAAAAATATTAAATTAATAGAAAATTGAAATAAACTAATTAGTTAACCATTAATCAATTAGTTAATAATTAATTAAATCATATTTAATTAATATTTCATTTAAATCTTATTTAATGAATATTTGTCCAATATCTTATAGTTTTATATTAATTTAATTAAATCAATTTTAACTAAATAATATTAAACTAAACTATTAATTAATTTCACGATTAATTAATAACTAAATTAAGTATCTTATATTTCACTTAAGTTAATTTGAATCATATTCAAATATAAATTTCTCTCATAACAAATAATTCTAATTTGAACCCAATTCACATTAAATTAATATTTGAACTCATTCAAATATGTTTTCTCTCATAAATTAATTTTGAATCATATCTAAAATTAAATTTATACAATAAAGTTTGATTAACATATAAACTTTATATTATAATGTATCTCCATACATTATACTAATTCCCAAAGTAAATTTGAACATTTTAAATTATAACCAATATAAATAAATCTCATTACCGTTTACGAACTAGGAATGGAACCTAATGAACCTACAAATCAGAAGCTACGACGATATGAGATTAATTGGCTAAACTCATTAACCACATTAATCAATATTTATTAACTGTGTACACTCCACTAAAGAATCACAATTGAACTCTTCTCATTATAAATATATTTTTGTGTCTGCAGATATAGACCAATAGCAGTAAGTTAGTTCTTCACGAGTGTTCATAACACTAGTTGAGTCAAATTATCGATTTGGTCCTGGGTTACCACTAGTCCTTAAATACCAGTGCTTCTCTAATGAACAACCTATCTATAGTGCAACCAATAAACAGAAACCCCTCTTGTATCATAGAGAGGGTAGAGCCATTTGTTCAAGTCTCAAAGACACCATTTAAGCAAACACTCATCTACTTATCCTAAAGTAGAAAAAGAGTGAATTTCATCTTGTCTAATTATGTTTCCAACTCCCCATTTAGTCTAGTCCCCAAAATGATAAGCATATTGATTCGACGATCTAACCACTCTCACCCGTACAAATCGAAGTTACCTTGGTCATCCTAGTGAAATAGAAATCTAACTAGTTAATAAAGTTACATCTCTATTTCATGGTCTAATCTTATGCAAATTCATTACATAGGATACCCTCACTCGCATGTCACGTACACGAACGAATTGGATTATTGTGTTTGTACCAAATACAAAGTGAGACATATCCATAATGTTACCAGGATAAGGTACCTAACCTTATCTCTATACTATAGACCCTTTAAGCTGATCTTGAACATTGATCCTTATATGTCTCTACATACTGTTCAAGACTTATCAAACAACTTAAGATATTCGTTTATTGGATTTGGATTATTAAGACAAAACTAATAATATAATCAATAACATTTATTGAAATTATAATAATAATACTTTATTAATAACTAACAATTGATTATATTTATAATCTACGAGTTTTAGAATATAAATTTCAACAAACTCCCACTTGGACTAAAACTCTAGTCTCTATGAGATGTACGTAATAAAGTAATCCTCAAGCAGTGGTATGGTAAAATGTACAAGTATATTACATAAAATGTATATATACAAATACAAAAGCTAAGACATCCTCATACCTATTACACAGCTCACACTTGCCCTAGATTACCTAATGTACATATCTCGTAGACCTAGAGTTTCTAGATAACCCACGAACACTTTAGTTGTGAGAATCTTTGTAAATGGATCAGTAATGTTATGCTCTGAAGCGATCTTGGTGACGATCACATCACCTTGTTGCACAATCTCTCGTATCAGATGATACTTCTTCTCTATGTGTTTTCTTCGTTTGTAGCTATGAGGTTCCTTAGAATTGGTTAGTACTTAACTTCTATCATAATATAAAGTGATGGGCATGTTCATGTTTGGAACAACTTCAAATCATGCAGAAAATTCCGAAGCAAAATTGCTTCTTTTGCTACTTCACAAGCAGCGCCGTACTCAGTCTCCATAGTAGAGTCTGCAATGTATTCTTGTTTAATGCTATGTCATACCATAGCTCTCCCGTTTAAGGTGAACACTAGTCCCAATGTGGGTTTCCTAGAATCCTTATTGGTTTGCAAATCAAAGTCAGTGTATCCTGTTAGGATCAAATCCTTAACTCCATACACAAGCATATGGTCTCTCGTTCTTCTAAGATACTTTAGAATAATTTTAACCAACGTCCAATGGTCTAACCCTGGGTTGGACTGATATCTACTAACTATTCCCAATGCATCAAATGTCTAGCCTAGTGTAGAGCATTACATACATTAAGTTGCCCACAACTGAGGCATAGGGAATACGTCTCATATCCTAACCTTCTTGAGGTGTCTTAGGACACTGTTCCTTAGACAAGTAAACCTTATGCATGAAAGGTAATAAATCCTTCTTAGAGTTCTGCATCGACTATCAAACCAACATTTTGTCGATATAGGTTGCCTGAGACAGTGCTTGTATTTTGTTCTTACGACCCCTTATGATTTGGATCCCAAGAACAAATTGTGCCTCTTTTAAATCTTTCATTTGGAATTGGGTTGCTAGCCAAGTTTTAATGTCAGTTAGGTATTTGACACCATTTCCAATGATAAGGATATCAGCCACATATAATACTAAGAAAGTTACTTTATTTTTTATTTTCTTGTATACATAAGGTTCATCAACATTTTGGTCAAAACCGTAAGATTTGATCGCAGTATCAAATCTAATGTTCCGAGATGTAGATGCTTGTTTCAACCTATAAATGGATTGATTCAGCTTGCAAACTTTTTCCTTCTAACCTTAGGTTATAAACCCTTCGGGATGAGACATAATGATACTCTCTTCATGATTGTCATTCATAAAAACAGTACTGACATCCATTTCCCATATTTTATATGATGGAAATGGTAGATATGTGCAGCAGAAAAAAAATCAAATGTTACTCTAATTGCAACTAAACACTTTAGTGATTAACATGCATTATAAGACTAATTGAAATAAAGATATGATTAAAAAAAACATCACTTTTGATGCTTTCATTCTTTGTAATCTCCTCACAAACTCTTCGTGATCTCCTCATGAATTTGAAGTCAGGACTATCACTAGAGTTGACCCACTATTCTCCTGACTTAGAATCAGGTTGTGGAACACTTGCATGTGATGAGCTTGTCAAATCACATGCAAATCTTGCATGTGATGAATTTTCCAAATACCAACAAGTGTTATTAATTAAAATAGTCTTAAGGGCAATATGGTAATTTGACATTTAAATCAAATTCAAAGTTTGACTTTTCAAGTCGAAGGTCAACATTTTGATTTTTTACCATTTTTTCTGTCTTGGCTGACTTCTCGAGCATGAATCTGCTTTTATTTCTCTGAAATTCAAATCACATTTTAATATAAAATCGGTCAAAGTTTGACTTTTCAAAGTAAAAAGTTAACATTTTAACTATTCACAACTTTGACCATTTCTATCAATTTTGAGCTTCGAATATGAATCCATATTTACATTTTTAATATTTATATCATATTAAAACATGAAGGCTCTATCTTAAACTTTTAACCAACGAATATATCAAATATATTCGTATGTTTTTCTCACTTTACTAATTCGAACAATTCAAATTATTCCATCATAACATTCTAGTTGATTCCTTAGGAGGTAGCGAGGAAACTTAATGGATCTATAGATCATGGGCTCCAACGATCTGAGATTAACTGACTAAACTCTTTAGACCAAGTTAATCAACCTTCGTTAACTAACGGGTCATCCACTAAAGTTCTATAGTTACACTCCCCTTAGTATAGATATTTTTGTGTTCATGTGATATAATCATGATAAGTAAGTTAATCCTTCAAAGGTTGTCCATAACCTCGACTGGGTTGAAGTATTATTTTACCTCCGAGACTACATCTTGCACGTTAAGTCCTACTGATCCACTATTGAACAATTGGTTTAAGGTCCAACCTCTAAACCAAATCCCTCTTGGACCAATGAGAGAGTGGCGTTTCTTGTTCAAGACTTGGATTCAGTCATTAAGGGAACAACCTATCCACGAACCCTAAAGCGGGTAGGAGTGAATTTCATCTTACACTCTATGTCCCTAGCTTACCCATTCTTACCCCTAAAATGAGAGGTTTATTGGGCCACCGCCATTAAGCTGCCATCACCTATGCATATTTAAGGATAATTCGGTGTGAATAGAAGTTCATAGTAGCGCACGATTAAGATTAAGTTACATTGGATATCGATAAACGAAATAGTGAGTTTTATTGAAGTCAATAGTGTTATAACCTAAAAGCAACTATTTCATGGTTCCAGTCTTATGTAAACTCTTTACATAGGATGCCTCCACTTCCATGTCTCTACATGGACGATTCAAGATCATATCGTTTGTACTAACTACAAAGTAGACCGCATCCATAGTGTTTCCATAATAAGGTGTCCAACCGTATTCGTATACTATAGACTATTTAAGCTATATACTCGAATTTGATCCATATTTATGTCACTACATAACGTTCAAGTTCACTCAATAATAGCCTCATGTCCTTAGTTTATTGGCTTTAAGATTATATTATCAATAACAACTTTATTGAATAGAATATAATTACAAACTACAAGTTTTAGGACATAAATTCCAACAAAGCCCCACTTGGACTAAAACTCCTAGTGAGATCAAATAATGTTGAATTTAATCATGAGATACTAAAATACATATAAGTACAATAAGCATATGAATATTATAAACTAGGACACATGCCCAATAAATCTCCCACTTGTCCTTTACAAACATTGTAGACCTAAACTCTATAGGTGATTCTCAAACACTTTAGCCTTGAGAGCTTTTGTAAAAGGATCAGCAATGTTTTGCTCAGAAGGTATCTGAGTCACTACAACGTCACCATGATGTATAATTTTTCTGATAAGATGGTACTTTCGTTCGATATGTTTTTTCCATCTATGGCTTCTAAGTTCTCTTGAATTTGCAACTGCACCACTATTATCATAATATAAAGTCATTAACAGATGCATATTTTGAACAACTTCCAGATCTATCAAGAATTTCCTTAGCCATACTGCTTCCATTGCGGCTTCGCAAGCTGCTACGTATTCAACTTCTATTGTGGAGTTAGCTATACAAGTTTGCTTTACGCTTCTCTATACTATTTATCCTCCATTTAGAGTGGATATTGATCCTAATATAGATTTTCTAGCATCTTTATTAGTTTGGAAATTAGAATCAGTGTATCCAATAAGGATTAAATCCTTAGTCCCATACACGAGCATGTAGTCTTTTGTTCTTCTAAGATATTATATAATATTCTTAATGATTGTCTAGTGATCACGTTCAAGATTGGACTGATACCTACTAATCATCCCTATTGAGTAGCAAATGTCAGGTCTAGTTTATAATATTGCATACATCAAACTCTTAACAGCAGAAGCATAGGGAATATTTCTCATATCCTCAACTTCTTGAGGTGTCTTAGGACATTGTTCCTTTGACAAATGAATTCCATAGTTGTATGGAAACATACCCTTTTTGGAATTCTGTATCTTATATCTAAACAACATTTTGTCTATATAAGATGCTTGAGACATGGCTAGTGTTCTATTTTTATGATTCCGAACAATTTGGATTTTGAGAACATATTGTGCATCTCTTAAATCTTTCATTTAGAATTGCATAGATAGTCATTCCTTAATGTCGTTAAGATTATTCACATCATTTCCAATGAGTAGAATATCATCGACATATAGAACTAAGAATGCTACAATGGAATTGATAACCTTTTGTAAACATAAGGTTCATCAACATTCTATTCAAAGCCATAAGATTTGATCGCAATATCAAATCTTATTTTCCAAGATCTAGATGTTTGCTTCAAACCATAAATAGATTTTAGAAGCTTACAAACCTTTTTTTCTTGACCCTGTTTTATAAACCACTCTGGTTTAGCCATATAGAAACTCTCCTCAAGATTACCATTCAAAAATACTATCTTGACATCCATCTGCCAAATTTTGTAGTCATAAAACGTGGCGATGGACAAGAGTATTCTAATCGACTTGAGCATAGCAACAAGAGAGAAAGTTTCTTCATAGTCTACTCCCTCTCTGTGGGTATAACCCTTTGCTACAAGTTGAGTCTTAAAAGTCTGTACTTTATCGGCTTGGTCTTATTTTCTCTTATAGATCCATTTACAACCAATAAATTTTACATCATTTGGTTAAGCTACTAGAGTCCAGATAGAATTTAAGTACATAGACTCCATTTCAAGGTTCATGGCTTTGATCCATTGGTCACAGTCTATATCATTCATCATCAGGTTAATGGATCCTTTATGCCATCATCAAGTATGACGAGTTGATTTTCAGTTAAACCTAAGTAGCGATCAAGATGTTAAACAATCCTCCCACTACGTTGAGGCTTTCCCAACTTTTGAGAAGGATGTGATTGACTTGATTTTCTAGTTTTATCAACTACTTTAGTTGATGAACTAGGGACGTCTATAGCATTTTTAGAAATCTCACTTAATACTAGTTTACTGCGCGGTTGGTGATCCTTGATATATGTGGTCTTCCTCCAAGAATGTGCCATTTGTCGATATAAATACTTGTTTTCTTGAGGATCATACAAGAAACCACCTTTAGTTTCCTTTGGCCAACCTACAAATAGGCACAATTTTGAATGACGTTCCAATTTTTTAGGATTCTGAACCAACACGTGTCGAGTATCACCAAATTCTAAAGTGACATAAACTACTTTTACGTCCTTTCCAAAGCGTATAAGGTGTTTCAGAAACAATTTTAGAGAGAACATTGTTATTCAAAATATGGGCAGCAGATGCAAGTGCATATCCCCAAAAGGAATCAGGCAATTGAGCGAAGCTCATCATAGAGCGAACCATGTCCAACAAGGTTCAGTTTCTTCTTTTTTATACCCCATTTTGTTGAGGCGTACTAGGTGCAGAGAGTTGTGACTAGATTCCATATTCTATTAAATAGTCTTGGAATTGTAAGTCCATGTACTCTCCTCCTCGGTCGGATTGAAGTGTCTTTATAGTTTTACCTAATTGATTCTGAACTTCACTCTTATATTCTTTGAACTTTTCAAGTGAATCAGACTTGTGATGTATTAGGTAAAACTTGACCAAATCTTGAATAATTATCAATGAAACTGATGAACTATTTATACCCTCTCTAAGTTTTGACATTCATTGGTCCACATAGATCCGAATAAACGAACTCTAAGGGTACTTTTGCTCCGAGATCTGTTCCAGTAAAAGATCTCTTGGTCATTTTTCCTTCAAGACAAGATTCACATGGAGGTGGAGAGTTATCTTCTAACTTATTTAGAAGCCCACTCTTAAATAATCTTTCAATTCTATTGAGATTTATGTGACTAAGTCTTTGTTGGGATTTGTGTCCAAAACTCGTAGATTGTAAATATAATCTATTGACCCTTGTTAATAAAGTGTTATTATTGTAATGATTGTTATTAATTATATTATTAGTTTTGTCTTAATAACCCAAATCCAATAAAGTAACATTCTAAGTTGTTTTAATGAGTCATGAACAGTATATAGAGACATATAGGGATCAATGTTCGAGATCAGCTTGAAGAGTCTATAGTATAAGGATAAGGTTGGGTACCTTATCATGGTAACACTATAGATACAACTTACTTTATATTTGATACAAACACAATGATCCAACACGTTCGTGTAGGTGACATACGAGTAAGGGTATTGTATGCAATGAGTTCACATAAGATCGGAATGCGAAATCGTAACCACTAGATGTAACTCCATTAACGAGTTAGGTTTCTATTTCATTAAGGACCTAGATAACTCAATCTTAATCCTGAGTGTATTATGAACTCCTGTTTCCAAGGGACTGTCCTTTGATTTATACCGATGACAGTGACCAGGTCAGCAACTCAATAAATTTATCATTTTGGGGACAAGATCGAGTAGAGAGCTGGAAACATAATTACACAAGAATGAATTTACTCTTTCCTTATTTTATGGTAAGTAGTGAGTGTACCCTTAAATGGTGTCTTCGAGATTTGAACAAATGGCCCTACCCTCTCTATGGCACGATAGATGTTTCTATTTATTGGTTGGACTATAAACAGGTTGTTCATTACTGGCATTCAAAGATTAGAGGTAATCTAGGGGTAAAACAGTAATTTGATCCAACTGGTATTACAACAAACCCTAAATTAGCATAAGAGTTATAATAAGAATAAACTTAGACAAATTCATTACTGACATTCAAAGATTAGAGATAATCTAAGAGTTATAATAAGAATAAACTTAGACAAATTCATTTAGCAGAAATTTAGCTAAGTACAACAAACCCTAAATTAACATAACATTTTAGTGGAAGAAAAATGGTATATATGATATATCGATTTTTAACTCTCACGTCCCTAAGAGTTCACACGTTAGATTCATACTCGGCTTTGTGTCGCCCTAGGAGCGGCCTCTCTTCAAAAAGTGTTTGTATGGATCAATAACTAGGTGAATAGAGGAAATGTTCATAGTAAGTGGGAGAAGGACGCGTGTCAAGGTATCTTACGGTCTCCTCCATTATGTCACACCGTGATATTTCTATGATCTGTTTACGTGTCGTCCTATAGTGATCATCTCTTCGGAAGGCCTGATTATAGAAGTCGAACCAACACAAACTCTTCAACAGTTGTCTTTCCTTTCGGTAGCTTATTGAAGCGTACCTTTAGGATATGAAAATGTCAGAGTCACTCTTACGAGATGAATTAAGTTAGTTAATGAATCCTTGATCAAACAACAGTAGCTAAGAGCTATAGGAATATGAGTTATTCTAGTATTTGTTATTAGTTAAATTCTCTCAATTGAGGAGAGGAGTAGTTGATCACCCTTCGGTGGCTGTTGCTCTAAACTTCTAAAATATCATTACAAAAACTAAATAATTTGTTTAATTAGGGTTCTTTGATTGCTTGTTTTTACTGAATTGATTGGATTGTTTTGTGTAATAAGTTAGGACAAAGATAACTAATACGGTCAATTGATTATTTCAGCATGTCTTCTTCAATTATTCAACCGCTTAAAAATTAACAAACATTATGCGACGTGGAAGTCAAACCTGAATATGATTCTAGTTAATTATGATCTACACTTCATCTTAATGGAGGAATGTCCTCCTTTTCTTGCTTAAAATGCATCTCAGAAGGTCAGGGATTCATATAAACATTGGATAAAGGCCAATGACAAGACCTGCATGTATCTCTTGTCCAGTATGTCTGGAATACTAAGCAAGAAACACGAGACCATGGTCTCTTCACGTTAAATCATAGACTCCCTCCAAATGATGTTTAAGAAGAATAAAAAAGAAGGTAAATATGGTTTACTTGTCTTAAAAACATGTTCAGTGAAAAATGACCAAAATGTCTAAATACTTGATTCAGGAGTCACTAGCCATGTTTGCTCTTCTTTACAGGAAACTAGTTCCTTTAAGCAGCTCGAAGGGGGTGAAATGACAATCAAGGTTGGAACGGGAGATGTCATTTTAGCTCGTATAGTGGAAGATGTTAAGTTGTCTTTCAAAAATAGATTCCCATTTTTAGAAAATTTGTACAAAGTTTCTAAGATTAAAAGGAATCTTATATCTATTTCTTGTCTTATTGAACAATTATATAATGTAACATTTTCTTTGAATGAAACATTCATTTCTAAGAATGGTGTAAATATTTGTTCAACTAAGCTTGAAGACAACTTGTATGTATTAAAACCTAATGAAGCAAAAACAATTTTATATCATGAGATGTTTAAAACTCCTAATACTCAAAATAAAAGGTTGTCATACCAGATGACGGAGTTAAGGATCCATTATCCTATAAACAGGCAATGAATGATGTAGAAAAGAACCAATGGGTCAAAGTCATGGACCTTAAAATGGAGTCTATGTACTTCAATTCAGTGTGGGAGGTTATAGATCTACCTGAAGGGGTGAAACCTATAGGGTGCAAATGGATCTATAAGAGAAAGAGAGATTCAGCTGGAAAGGTACAGACCTTCAAACCTAGACTTGTAGCAAAAGGGTATACCCAA
This sequence comes from Cucumis variabilis, assembly GCA_037974545.1. NCBI lineage: Eukaryota > Viridiplantae > Streptophyta > Magnoliopsida > Cucurbitales > Cucurbitaceae > Cucumis > Cucumis variabilis. The sequence continues at coordinate 12,702,816 of JBBPDI010000025.1, read as the reverse complement.
AGGGAAAGGGTTGACTATGAGGAAACTTTTTCCCCTATTCCTATGTTAAAGTCTATAAGAATTCTTTTTTCCATAGCCACTTTTCATGATTATGAAATATGACAAATAGATGTCAAGACTGCTTTTCTGAATGGCAATCTTGAACAAAGTATCTTTATGTCTCAGCTCGAGAGGTCCATAATCTAAGGTCAGAAGCAAAAAGTTTGCAAGCTAAATTGATCCATTATGGGTTGAAACAAGCATCTAGATTTTAGAACATTAGATTTGATATTGTGATCAAGTCTTACGGTTTTGACCAAAACGTTGATAGACCTTGTGTATACAAGAAAATCAACAAAATTAAAGTAGCTTTCTTAGTACTTTATGTGGATGATATCCTTCTTATTGAAAATGACGTAGGATACCTAACTGGCGTTAAAACTTGGCTAGCAAGCCAATTCCAAATGAAAGATTTGGAAGAGCCACAATTTGTTCTTGGGATGCAAATCGTAAGGGATCATAAGAATAAAACGCTAGCACTGTCCCAGGAAACCTATATCAATAAAATGTTGGTTTGATATTTGATGCAGAACTTTAAGAAGGGTTTATTATCTTTTAGGCATAGGGTTCACTTGTTTAAGGAACAGTGTCCTAAGACACCTCAAGAAGTGAAGAATGTGAGACGCATTCTCTATGCCTTAATTGTGGGCAACTTAATGCATGTTACGCTATGCACTAGGCCAGACATTTGTTATGAAATGAAATAGTCAGTAGATATCAGTCCAACCCAAGGTTAGACCACTGGACGATGGTTAAAATTATTCTCAAGTATCTAAAGAGAACGAGAGACTACATGCTTCTGTATGAGCTAAGGAATTGATCCTTATAGGATCCATTAACTCTGATTTCTAAATCGATAAGGATTCTGTTGTGTCATGATGTATATATATTTTGGTCTGACATGGATACTTTACGGTTTATGTAAGCTTTATGTGTTGTGGTCGTATAAACCTTTGTTAGTTATGTTTCTGGTTGAGGTGTCACCTGGTTTATTCGTGTAATTCGTTATTTTGGACTACACTTCATGAATGTATATGATTAGAATAGGATTCGCTGTGTTATGTTGCATATATAATAGTTTATATACTAGAATTGACAAGTTTATCTCATTAAATTTTCAACAGGGTCGACAGTTACAAGTAGAGAAAAGCTTTGTCTGTCGGCTTCACACCATCTTTTGAACTAAGCTAGCAGGTAGTTCGGGAGGGGGTGTGACACCCGTTAAGTATAAGTAATGATACCTCAAATAATCATCTATAAAAGAGATCAAGTATTCAAAACCTCCTCTAGCTTTTACATTCATCGGACCACAGAGATCTAAATGTATAAGTTCTATAGGCTCTATGGCTCTATAACCTTTTTCAATAAAAGCACTTTTAGTCATCTTTCCTTCAAGACAAGATTTACATGGACATAATGAATCATCTTCTAACTCATTTAGAAGTTCATTCTTTACCAATCTCTCAATTATATCAAGATTAATGTGACCTAATCTCAAATGTCCAAGATAGGTCAATAATAGTAAGTTAGTCATTCAAGAGTATTCGTAATACTAGCTGGATTAAATTACCGTTTCATCCCTAAGTTACCTCTAGTCCTTAAATATCAGTGCTCGTCTAATAAACAACTTGTATATGATCCAACTAATAAACAGAAACCCCTCTCGTGTCATAGGGAGGGTAGGACTTTTTGTTCAAGTCTCAGAGACATCATTTAAGGAAATAATCATTTACTTACCCTAAAGTAGGGAATAAGTTAATTCCATCTTGTGTAATTATGTTTCCAGCTCCTCACTCAGTCGTATCCCTAAAATAATAAGCATATTGAGTCGGTGATCTAGTCACTCTTACCCATACAAATCAAAGGACAATCCCTCAAGAATAGAAGTTTATAATACACTCAGGATTAAGACTAAGGTACCTAAGTCATCCTAGTGGAATAAAAATCTAATTAGTTAATGAAGCTACATCTAGTGGTTATTGTTTTGTGGTCCGGTCTTATCAAAACTCATTGCATATGATACCTTCACTCACATGTCACCTATAGGAATGCGTTGGATCATTGTGTTTGCATCAAATACAAAGTAAGTTATATCCATAGTATTTGTTGGGACAAATTTTGACTCGTTTAATAATAGCCTGCTCTCAATTTTATCATGCATATTTTCACTATTTTGATATTTCTAATACAGAATATGAAATTAGACTTCAATACGAACCCAACGACACGAAAATCACTTAAATTGGAGTTCAAACGAAGGAGAACGAGCAAAATTAATATAAAGGGGCATTTTCGTAAATATCGAAGAAGAGGGACACGTGTCAGCCCCTCATACGCGCACGCCAGCCTTGAAGTCGCAGGTTCGAATATCTCTTCATGCAAAATAATTACCACCTATTTCCTTCAATCCATGTCTCATCGATCTTACGGCTGTCCGAGTGCCACGTGGCGCAATCTCAACGTGCGCCCCCTCAGCCACCCGAGTTTGAATCCCAGCCGACGCAAATATTTTCTTTTCTCATTTTGCCAATGGAATTTTCGTAAATAACCTTTTTATTTCTGAAATTTCTCCAATTTTCATTTTTTTCCTTTTGGTAATGGGCTTAAAAATTCAGTTAGGGCTCATTCCCTCCATTTCTCCCTATAAATACCCCAAATTAACCCCTAAATTGATATTAATTCATATTCCAATTCATACATTTCACTCCAAAATT
>JBBPDI010000025.1:12668815-12686017 GCA_037974545.1 Cucumis variabilis | reverse complement strand
CACCCTGAGAAATGCCTCTAGATCATTATATTGAGTAATATTATACATTTTAAACTTCTATATAATTTATTCTCTCTATGTGTGGTTTAATGTGTTTTGTTTTGTTATTTTCTTTTTGGGGGGTATTCATGTGTTTGGGGTTTGGAATTTGTTTGGTACTAAATGTAGTTCGATGTATTTTTGTTCTGCCAGGGAATGAGAGAATGGGAGAGAACTGGAAATGTTCTATTTGGATTTAACTTTTTTCCATTTTATGATCCTTATTGGATGATGTAGCAATGGGAATTATATGTTATACACATTATCAAAATATTATGATGATTATTATCACAATAAATAGAAACTCATACATAAATATAGATACGAGCCTAACGAATTCATGTTGTCTACTTAACACAAATTTACTCACCCTAGTGTTTAAGTATAAAGAATAATTACCTCCCAGGTTTAGTTATTAACACTTTCCATGAAATGATGCATCCACTCATGATGCATCCATTCATGAACAATCATAAATAATATCCATTTAATCCAGCAATCCCCCCATAAATGGTAAATTAACAAATGAGAGAAAATAAGCGTTCGATGTTTTCTAATGGCGAACCTACATGAGGATAAGTAGTATGAATTTTGAACTTTCCCTAGTGAAAATCAATCGAGTTTACTTAGTTAATCAGTGGACATGATGCCTTGAACTGTCAACCGTTCTAAAGTAAACTAAGACAATATATATCACACAGCTTCTCATTATAACAAAATTTGTTCTCATGGTTGTGTTCGTTTTGGCCTTGAACACCGCCTGGTCTCATGAGTATTTCAGAGAATTTTGCATTAAAATTTTCACAGAAGCGGCCCCTTCACACTCACATCGTACATATTTTTTTTATTAATAAATATCACTAACAAAAATCATTAAAAGCATAAAGCTTACCCTAAAACCATACTGACACTACCTCATTGTTCATAGAATGGGTAAAATCTTTTAATGCACTGCTCGTTGTGTTATTTAGAGATTGGTTTTTTCGTTGAACCTAGATCTTAGGGTCTCTAATCAACTAGGTTGGGTTGCCTCTTTGGATAACTTCATATTATAGGCTTTAATCCCATTCTTTTTGATAAATTTTCAACCAACTCCCTAGTTAGGCCTTTAGTAAGTAGATCCCCTATATTATCTTTTGACCTCACAAAGTCAATTGTGATAATTCCACTAGAGAGTAGTTGCCTGATTGTATTATGTCTCTGTCGTATATGTCGAGACTTATCATTATACATAATAATTTTTGCCCTTCCAATAGCTGTCTGGCTATCACTATGTATACATATTGCAGACATTGGTTTAGACCAGTTGGGAATATCTTCCAAAAAAATTCAAAGTCGTTCTGCTTCTTCTCTAGTCTTGTCTAAAGCGATAAATTCAGATTCCATTGTGGATCGTGCTATACATGTTTGTTTGGAAGATTTCCAAGATACCACACCACCTCCAAGGGTAAAAATGTAACCACTTGTGGATTTAGAGTCTTTAGTGCTCAATATCCAATTAGTGTCACTATAACCTTCAAGTACAGTAGGATATCGAGTATAGTGTAATCCATAATTTTTAGTATGCTTTAAGTGTCTAAAATCCTCAAGATAGCTTTCCAATGATAATGACCTGGATTACTTGTATAACGACTTAACTTGCTTACAACATACGCTATATCAGGACGTGTACAACTCATGATGCACATTAAACTACCAATGATGTGAGAGTATTCTAATTGTGTTATACTATCTCTATTATTTTTATCTGAATGGATACTAGCATCAATTGAGGTCTTTGCAATCACAATGTCATGTTTTGTATATTTCTTCAATATTTTATCAACATAATGTGATTGAGACAACACTAATCCTTGTGGGGTTCTAAAAATTTTAATACCTAGAATAACATCTGCGACACCATGTCTTTCATCTCAAATTTATTGGCCAACATTTGTTTGATTGCCTTAATAATGTTGATATTGCTACCTATAATTAGCATATCATCAACATATAAGCACACATGACATGATCATTCTCATTGCTTTTGACATATACACATTTCTCACATTAATTGATTTTAAATCCTTTGGCCATCATTACACTGTCAAATTTTTTATGCCATTGTTTTGGTGCTTGTTTTAGTCCATAAAGAGACCTAATTAATTTACAAACTTTCTTTTCTTGATCGAAAAGAAACAAATCCTTCAAGTTGTTGTATGTAGATCTCTTCATCTAACTCACCGTTTAAAAATGTCGTTTTGACATCCATTTGATGTATCTCAAAACTATGCAAAGCTGATATTGCTATAAGCATGCAATTGGAAGTAATTCGAGTAACTGGTGAGTATGTATCAAAATAGTCAAGTCCTTGTTGTTGCTTGTAACCTTTGGCGATAAGTCTTGTCTTATATTTATCTATTGACCCATCAGTTTTCATTTTTTGTTTGAAAATCCATTTGCAACCAAGTGGTTTACTTCCTAATGGAAGATCAACTAGTTTCCAAGTATGGTTATGAATAATGGACTCAATTTCACTACTCACAACCTCTTTCCACTATAGAGCTTCAGGAGAGGATATGACCTCTTTTAATGTTTGAGGTTCATTTTCTAACAAATAAGTTAAAAAATCAGGCCCAAATGATTTTGAGATCCTCATTCTTTTACTTCGTCTAAGTTCCTCATCCTTTGTTAACTCAACATTTGATCTATTATGAGATTCACTCATTATAGCATTAAATAAACGTTTTTGTAACCTTTCTTCACAAGACATTTTATGAGGAAAAACATTCTCAAAGAATATTACATTCCTTGATTCCTTGATTATATTAAAATGTATATATGAAATATCTTATTTATGAACTACAAATCAATATGCACAACTTTTACTAGCATAACCAATGAATATGCAATCAACAGTTTTTGGTCCGATTTTAACCATTTTAGGTTTAGGTATGACAACCTTTGCTAGGCACTCCCATACTTTTAAGAATTTGTGTAAAGGTTTTCTTCCTTTCCACTTTTCATAAGGAATATTTTGTGATTTCTTATGAGGAATTCCGTTGAATAAATAATTTGCTGTTAACAAAGCTTCTCCCCATAAATTTTGGGGTAAACCTGAACTTATCATTGCGTTCATCATTTTCTTAAGTGTTTGGTTTTTTCGTTCAACAATTCCATTGGATTGAGGTGAGTAAGGAGCAATAGTTTGGTGAATAATGCCATTTTCTAAACAAAATTATTCAAAAGGAGGACCATATTCACCACCTCGATCACTTCTTATTGCCTTAATTTTTGTGCTAAGTTGATTTTTAACCTCTTTTTTATAAAGCTTAAACACTTCAATTACCTCATCTTTGCTTTTCAGCAGATAAACATAAAAATATCTTATGCTATCATCGATAAAAGTAATAAAGTACTTTTTTCACCTCTAGCTTGCACAAATTTCAAGTCACAAATATCTCTGTGAATTAACTCTAAAGGCTTGGTAATTCTATCAGTTGAATGAAAAGATGCTTTAGTCATTTTTTATTCCACACATACCACACATCTATGATTTGTGTCAAAAGTGAATTTTGGAATCAACTTCATATTAATTAGCCTTCGCAGAGAATTAAAATTAACATGTCTTAGTCTGCCATGCCAAACAAATGACTCAACAATATAAGCAAAAGTAGATACTTTATTAATAATACTTTTGGGTACAACTGTGAGTACATTTAATTTAAAGTGACCATCACTCAAATAACCCTTTCCAATGTATATCTCATTCTTGGAAAGTACAAACTTATCAGATACAAAGACTAACTTAAAGCTATTCTTACTAAGCAATGAACCAGAAACTAAGTTCTTGCGAATGTTAGAAACACGAAGCACATTGTTGAGAGTGAGTTCCTTGCTAGAGGCCATCTTAAGAATCACTTTGCCTTGTCCCTCAACCTTTGAAGTAGAGGAGTTACACATAAATAGTTATTCTTCACTAGAAACTGACACACATGATGTGAACATATTCTTGTTGGCACAAATATGACGAGTAGCCCCAGTGTCTATCCACCATTACTTGGAATTTCCCACCATGTTGCATTCTAAAATGACTACACAAAGGTCAATATCTGCAACACCATTTGATACTTCATCAACTTCTGTGATATGAGCTTGAGCATGTTTTTTCTGAAGGTTCTTTGGCTTGCGACAATCTTTCGATTGATGTCTCATTTTGTTGTAGTTGTAACACTTTCCATTTAATCTTTTTATGAATCGCGGTTTTTTATTTGAACCTTCACCAGAAAACTTCCTTTTCTTGTTACTTTGTGGTCTATTTTTCACAATGTTGGCCTTGAAATCTATTGTACTATCCATAGTACACTTTTTTGCCTTTCGATTATTCTCTTCAATCCCAAGTCGGACCACAAGTTCCTCAAGTGTTATCTCTTTGTGTTTATATTTGAGATAATTTTTAAAGTCCTTCCATGAGGGTGACAATTTTTCAATTATTGATGCTACCTAAAAAGACTCACTTAAAGTCATATTCAATTATTGATGCTACCTAAAAAGACTCACTTAAAGTCCTTCCATGTAGAATTACCTAGATTTCCTGAATCTGACTGATTACAGTTCTGGAGTCTACCATTTTGCAATCCAGAAATTTTCCAACAATAAATTTCTTTGCACCCACAACTTCAGTTTTGTACTTCTTCTCCAATGAAGTCCATAGATTTTTGGCCGAATTAACACTACTATACACATTGTATAGTGTGTTGTCCACCCCATTCAAAATGTAATTCTTGCAAAGATACTCTGCATGTTTCCATGCATCAGCTGCAAGTTGCTTTTCTTTATCAGTTTCTTCTCTAGGTAAATTTGGAGCATCCTCTGTGAGAAATTTTGTCAAATTTAAAGTGGTAAGATAGAACAAAATTTTTTGTTGCCAATGTTTGAAATCAACACCACCAAATTTTTCAGGTTTCTCTCCATGGTCAACACCAGTTATACGAATTGAATTAAAGTTTGTTGAAGTCACGTCTTCAAAACAGATAAATTGAAACAAATAATTAAAAAAAAAACTTTCACATACAAGCTAATGCAGAGGAAAAAAAATATATTTAAAACACCAAAGTTAAAATGTTACTATGATATTTAATGAAAAGAAACCAAATCTAAACAATATATATATATATATATATAATAAACTAAAAAATATATATGTAGGAACAAACTAAGGTAGTGAACAAAAAAGGAGAAAAAAATATTCTTGAATATATATATATATATATATAGTAACAAATATAGAGAAACATTTAACTGAAAGAAATACTTAAATATATATATAGTAACAAACATAACATTTAATTGAAAAATATAGTTAAACAGATACGACAAGAGGCAAAATAATCTACCAAAAAAGGCTAGAATACTCCAAAGGCAAAGTGAAAACCAAAACAAGCGTCGACTAACTTCCAAAAATCAATACTACTTATAAGTTACAACACTAATGAATACATGCAATGAATATTAAAGATGAAGCAGAGGTTGAAGCTTTAGCATTGTATGCATCTTCTTGGAGAGGCAAAAGCGGTGCTACACCGTTGTCGTCATCTTGGAGAGGCGAAAACAGAGCTGCACGATCGTCGTCCTCTCAGAGCTGGACTATCGTTATCCTCTCGGAGTTGTACTATCGTCAATCTCTTAGAGAGGTGGAGCTGTAGCATTGATGAATCCTTTAAGCTTAAATATAAGGAATCATCAATGAAGCCTTCGAGCTTGAATATGAGGGATCATCAATGAAGCCTCTGAGCTTGATTATGAGACTTTTTTTTCATGCACTGAACTTGTATATAGTCTTTGCACAAATTGTGTACATCTTCAATTTATTGCATCATTTTGTTACTAGGGATGAACATCTTGAATTTAAGGATTTTCCCCCAAGTTGTTATGATTCCTTAGTAGAGATGAACATTCTTTGGAGAAAAGAATCAAGCCATGACGTAGTTCAAGTTTTTTTTTTTAAACTTGCTGGACTGAACTTAAAGTTTCCTTTTAGCTACCTACGTATCCCTTTTATAATAGAGAGGATAAATCATAACGTAGTTCAACTTTATTTATTTATTTTGCCATTAACCTTTTAAGCTCTTGTGGGCTAGGAGCATCATGCAGTTTAGGCTCTTACGATAAGGAGCTTCATATATTTAGCAGCTCATATTCCCATCAAGGATTTGTTCACCTTCTTTATTTATAGAATTGGTGAATATAATAACTCTTGGCTTCACTGCCAAGAAACCTTCTGTATTTATGTCAACAAACAATTTCCTTTTCATGCATGATGGGACACGACTGTGAATATCATCGTTCTTGTTTTCTTCATGAAATGGTTTTGCTTTCAAAGTTTTCATTTCTCTTTCGGTTTGATTGTTTGACATCTTTAGATGATCAAAAGCAGATGTTAAAGGTCGATCTTTCCTTAATGTGAAGATACTTGACCTTTTGAAAGCTGAAGTTTGAGTGGAAGTAGACGTTGGACATTGGTTTTCTTCTTCTTTCGTGGTCATACTCAATCTTTGAAATACTGAAGATCGAGTAGTTGAAGGCTCGGTGTACTTTGGGTTTATGTGAACAATTGCATTTTTCATATTGGATAAGGGCATTTGAGGGATTGTTTCATTTATTTATTTATTTAAATTTTATGTTTTGCTATTCTAACAATTTAAAATTATTTTTACTATTTTTCTAAAATACAACTCATACTTTGCTATTCTTCTTGACATCCCTAAAATTAATTTGTAACTTGTCTAAAATTTCTTTAATTTATATTATAAAGAAGTAAAAATATGTTTAAATTTTTCTAATGTAAATGTCGTTTAGTTCAACTGACATAGGACGAGATTATGGTATTAAAAAAACAAAAGAAACCCTAAGGGAGCGTTTGGTGTCACGATCATACTTATCCATAGCGTGTTTGCCTATGATCGTATGCTTGAATACCCTCAATTTATCTTATCTTTATGTCTTGAATTTAGTTTAGCTAGTTGCTCTCCATTTTAAGTCATAAAGCTTAGGTGTGACGTTCCGACATTTTCTTATGCAAGCCTACCAGAGTTGCAAATATTTAAAATGTACTATAGGGGAGACATGATAGTTGAATCATCGCTCAAGCATTGTCTTACTCTTTGCAAGCAAATCTTTTCCCTTGCAACTGACAGTCTTTAATGCATATTGTAATGTTGATTTCAATGTATTTCTTTCTTTCTCGCGTTTTATAAACAATTTTTTCAAGAACGCGAAGGAAGGTTACATAATACGTCAACTTTTTTTGTGACTTTTGGATTTTGATTAGCTGACTTGTTCATTGAGTTAGAACAAGTGTTGCACAATCGTCCGTTCCGAGGTTGAAAGGCTACGATTGTGACAAGTGGTATCAGAGCCTAATTGGCTAATTGACAGTTGAGACAGAAAGATGTCGACTACAAAACAGTCGGGCAAGACCCATAATGAACAATTGGTAAAAGTCGAAGAGCAGATGTTGTACCTGGTGGAAGTTCCTGATTCCATTCGTTCCTTAGAAACCTGGCTTCATGAAATTTTGAAGAAAGCAGATGTTGTTGATGTGATGTTCGATTGTCTGGACGAATTATCCATACAAGATTTGTTGACTAGAGTTAATATGCTAGAGTCACGAATTATGAGAACTGGAAACATCATCTACGAGCATGGAGACTGTTCGTGGGACTATGTTGTCCAGTTGGAAGAACGAGTTATTAAGCTAGATAACTCCCACAAGAATATGATGGAAATGATAAACAACATGAAACAAGATTTTCGAGCACCCTCGATGTTGTTAGGAATAAAATTGCAAAGGTGAACATGAAGGTGAACCTTATAATGCGAGCATTGGCAAACCAAGCTTCGGCTGGAGGGGTAATCCCAGTTGGTAGAATAAAAAATCCTGAACCCAAGCCCTTTTTTGGGGTAATAGATGCAAAAGAATTAGAAAATTTTATCTTTGATATCGAGCAGTACTTCAAGGCCACGAATACCATTACAGAAGAAGCCAAAGTGACATTGGCGACCATGCATTTGTCGGAAGAAGCAAAGTTATGGTGGAGATTCCAGTATGTGAACATTTAAGAAGGATGTTGCACAATAGACACCTGAGACAGATTAAAGAAAGAACTTCGCTCGTATTGTTTTCCTGAAAATGTTGAAATTCTAGCTCGGCAAAAACTGTGTGAATTAAAACAAATTGACACCATTAGAGAGTATGTGAAACAATTTGTGGGGTTGATGTTAGACATATGTGATATGTCTGAAAAGGAAAGAATCTTCAGTTTTGTTGAAGGGCTAAAGTCGTGGTCAAGGACAAACCTATATGAGCAGAGAGTTCAAGACCTCACATTAGCAGCAACTGAACATTTGTTTGATTTTTTTGGTGACTCTCAATATACGAGACGCCATCCAAGCTCTTCACCTAGAAGAAATAGAAATGGCCAACCGAATTCTCCTAAAGCTGTCAATGAGGACATACGTTCTGGTACAGATTGCAAGCCTTCCCAATCCAGCACAGGGAACAACTAGCAAGGACACAACAATCCAAACACTCCAAATCATCCCCTCAGTTGTTACGTAAGGGGCCACATCAGGCTAGGGAATGCCCGAATGAATTGACCTTCTATGATTTTAACCCTCTTTAGCTCTAGAGTCAGATGAAAAGTTGAGTCAATCCGAAGGGGAAGTTGGTCAAGCGGAGGAAGTTGAGAATCCTAGAGTGGGAGTCATGGGATTCTTGTCATCTCTTCAGAAGAAAGTGAGGGAGACAAATAGACGTGCGAAAGAGGGTCTAATATATGTTAACACCTAAGTCAACCGGATGCAAGCAAGGAGTACTATGGTTGACTCTGATGCAACACACAACTTCATAACGGTGAAAGAAGTCAGACGGCTGAACCTTCATTGGAAGGAGGATGCAGAAAAATGAAGGTTGTAAATTTTGTAGCTTTATCTGTTATAAACTAGTGAAACGAATGATGATACAGTTAAGAAGATGAAGCGGTCCCATAGACTTCATGGTTGTAGGTATAGATGACATTGATGTAGTACTCGAAATGGAATTCCTCCTTGAACATCAGGTGATCCTAATGCCTTCAGCTAACTGTCTAGTGATCACTAGGTATACCCCCATCGTTGTTCAGACAGTCCTTTGCCAACCCAAGTGATTGATAATGATTTTGTCCATGCAACTGAAGAAGGGTCTCGCTCGAGATGAAACAATGTTTAAGGCCACCCCGCTTAAGTTTTTAGATAGCTCGGACTTTCCTTGCGTGCCTGCCGACGTTGCGGTAACCTTCTGCAACATTGGTGAGGATTTTTTACGACGTGTTGCTGCAACGGAAAAAGCCTTATTTCTTGTAGTGTTAAGTCATAAAGCTTGAGTGTGACGTTTTGGCATTTTCATATGCAAGCCTACCGAAGCTGAAAATATTCAAAATGTACTATAGGGGAGAAATAGTAGTTGAATCTCCATCCAAGCATTGTCGCACTCTTTGCAAGCAAACCTTTTCCCTTGCAAGTGACAATCTTTAATATATATTCACTACTACAAAAACAGGCTCTTTTGACGTTTTTAAACTATCAAGAATCACTATTTTTGACAGTTTTAAAACCATCCTTGAAGCCAACATCAAGAAAGTCAAAGTTCTTGATGGTTGATAAAAACGTCGAGAATATTGACCTTTGACATTTTATAAACGTCAAGTATACAAATTTTCATGACATTCTAAAACCATCAAGAATGAACTTGTTTATGATATATTTAATCCGTCAAGAATTGACTTATTTATGACATTTTAAAACCATCAAGAATGTACATGTTCATGACATTTTAAAACCGTCAAGAATGTACATGTTTATGACATTTTAAAACTATTAAGAATGCACTTGTTTATGACATTTTATAACCGTCAAGCATGTTTCAATTTTTTTTTAAAAATTGTAATTGAATTATATTTTTGTTCATATATTGTGTTGATCTATTAATAGTCCTGTACAGTTGTCCATCGACAGTTTTATAAATATATATATGATCAACGATATTCATCAAATATAGTTTCAAAACTCGAGCATATATAAATAAAACCATTCACCATATACATATATAATCAATTCCAAGACTTTACATAGATATGAATATTTCATGACTTTACATAGATATGAATATTCCATTAAATTGCCATGAATCCAACTCAACTTAGAAAGTCACAAAACATGCTACCTATAATAAATCTAATCAAAAGTATACCAATCAATCCCCTCCCCCTTCCTCCATATGAACAATTCAAAAGAATTATCACATAAAGTTTCTATACATAAAGTTTCAGATTATAACCAGCGCCACAAGAAAAAATTTCCTACTTCAGAATCACAAATTATATTGGTCACAATCATATGTATGAACCCAAAAAGTCAGTTAACTCAACCCGCACCTCGTATAATTCTGCCTGTGAGTATGATCTTCATGTATCAATCTATAAACATGCAAAATAGATTAAATGAATTAACTTAGTATACAAATAAACTAATTAGCTCACAAAAGAAATAGTTTGATATGTAAACATACCGCAGCAGATATGACAATGCTTCCCTGAAGGAAACGAAAGACATGCGCAGCGGAAACTAGGAACGAAATTTTACTCTAAATGCCTTTTGTTAACATGCAATCCTAAACAAACAATTAAAAATTAGGAAATAACATACCTTTGATGTCTTTCACGTGCACAAATCGGGACAACCACTAGAATTTACCTACTATTCTCGAAACAAAGAACCTGGTTATGGGACCCAATTTGGTATTGGAAAAACAAAGAGATAAAAGGAAATTGGAAGGTCAAAATATTTGTTGAGATTTTAGGGTGAAATAATTAGTAATTTCTAAAATTACTAAAATTGACAAAAGATTCAAACCATTTGAAAACACCCCTATTTATAACTTAATTACATGCAAAACTGCATGTAATTAAATTGCCAAATATCAACACCTATTATTCCACTAACAATTAGTGGAACTTAGTGGGCTTCTACATCTCATGTAGCTACATATTCTACTAAGTGTTAGCGGGATTATCCAACAAAATGTTGGATTTTTCTACTAACTTAGTCCAAGGGTAAAATGGTCATTTTACCTTTCAAGTCTAAAGTCAATATTTTGACTTTTTACCATTTTGCCTTTCTTGACTAATTTCAACCTCCCGAGCATGAATCCGCATTCATTTTTCCAAAATTCAAATCACATTTGAATATAAGACCGGTCAAAGTTTGACTTTTCAAAGTAAAAAATCAACATTTTGACTTTTTACAACTTTGACCATTTTCATCAATTCCGAGCTTCCTTGTATGAATCCATATTCATATTTACAGTATTTAAATCTTATTTAAATACAAAGCTCTTTTACTAATCTGAAAATCGATGGCTATATCATATATGCTTGTTGGTTTCTCTCTTCTCCCAATTCGACTTATTCCAACACACAGTTCTAAGTTTATTCCATATGAGCTAGTAGGGAAACCTAATGGACCTATAGATCATGGGCTCCAACGATTCAAGATTAACTGGCTAAACTCTTTTAGATCGAGTTAATCAACATTCGTTAACTAACGGGTCATTCCACTAAAGTCTCGTAGTTGCACTCCCCTCACTATAGATGTATTTGTGTCCATTTGATAAAACAATGATCAGTAAGTTAATCCTTCACAGGTTGTTCATAACCTCGGCTGGGTCAGAATACTGTTTTACCCCCGAGACTACATCTTACTCCTTAAGTCTCACTAATCCACTATTGAACAATTAGTTTAAGGTCTAACCTATAAACTTAATCCCTCTCAGGCCAATGAGAGGGTGGGGCCCCTTGTTCAAGACTTGGATTCAGTGCTTAAGAGAACAACCTATCTACTAACCCTAAAGCGGGTAGGAGTGAATTTCGTCTTGCACCCTATGTTCTTAGCTATCTACCCGGTGTTACCCCTAAAATGGAAGGCTTATTGGGCCAGCGCCATTGAGCTTTCCTCACCTATGCAGATCTAAGGATAATCCCGTGTGAACAAAAGTTTATAGTTAGCTCAGGATTAAGATTAAGTTACATGTATATCTATAAATGAAATAGCCGGTTTTAAAGTCAACGATGTTATAACCTAAAAGCGACTATTGGTTTCAGTCTTATGTAAACTCTTTACATAAGATACCCCCACTTCCATGTCTCTACATAGGATCACATCCTTTGTACTAACTATAAAGCGGGCCGCATCCATAGTGTCCTCAGAATAAGGCATCCAACCGTATTCGTATACAACTATTCAGGCTATATACTCGAACTTGATCCACATTTATGTCTCTACATATAAAGTTCAAGATTATTATATATAATAACCTTGGGTCCTTAATTTATTGGCTTTAAGATTATAGTATCAATAACAATTTTATTTAACTGAATTTTGAATAGTAACTACAAATTTTAGGACATAAATTTCAACAACATTAATTCTAATTTATTATTGTTCTCACAATAATAATCGATTAGGGACAATTAGAATATAACAACATATTCATAAATATTATTATAAAAATAACATGCAATTGAATAATAATGAGAATAATAACTTTTATTAAATAATTAAACAATAATCCAATTATCCATAAAATTATTATAGAACATAATAAACAACAAAAATAAGAAGCTAAGAACAAGTTAATCTAAGTTGAGACCTAAGCTAGAAATCTTAAAAGCAAAGCATGATTAAATGTTATGTTGTTTCTAAGAGTGATACTAGATACATGATCGAGTTTGAGACTGGGATTTTAATGGTATTATGTGCACAAAGAAGATAATTCTGTTGTTGATATTGATTTTACTTTATGACAATGATGCGGTTGTGTGTTGGATGGGCCCCACTACGATGAAGATTGATGGGAGTATTGGGCGTGCCCTACTACATCGTAGAGTTAAAGTCAAAAAGGAAGACGGGAGGTATCAAACATGTCCTACCACAATGTAGTAAAGTCAAGCTAGTTGATCCCAAGCCATGAGTCTCTTTGCTAGAAATAATTACTTAGAAAAGTAATGTATAAAGATTTCTTTATAAGTGGTGCATACTTATTTCCGTAAACATGTTTTGTTTTAAAAGTTGTCACTCACGAGGCTTTATAATTCATCCTTTCAATGTTTTATTTCCTTTACAGTTGTGATCATGGTTCCAACACCTGTTAGAGATACACCTACTTTACAAGAAATTTGATTTAGCATTTTGTGTACAGGCTCATTTTACTCACACATTTTGGGGGTATTAATTAAGTTGATGAGAGAGTTAATTGTTTTTCGTCTAATAGACTAGTAATGATTTAAGTTGCACTAGGACAATGTTGTTGAGATTCTAACATTATTCTTGTCTATGCGAGACCTATTTGTGCAAATCCTCCATAGGTTGGATGAATCTGAAGATGATTTTCATAAATTTTATATTTTCAAGTTTTAGTCATTTTCTTTTTTGCAGTGTATATTCATGTTTTAAATGAGATAGTTAAAAGTTTTAGGTTGAGCAGAGTTGATAGGTATCGTTAGAAGGAGAATAATGTCAGTCAGCTTCACGTCACCATCTCGAGCCTAGTAAGGAGGTGCTCTGGGATGAGGTGTGACAAAAAGACGTGTTGAACGCCTAGTACGCAAAATAACTCACTTTAACATGTCTAATCGCATAACTACCTTGGGATATAGAGACTTCTACAACTCATTACAGTGGAAATACTTGTCCTTTAGATTTTACTTCATCACCCAGTTTTCAATACTTATCTCAAATTCAACGACTACGTGATACGTACAAATAATAATGCAGTGAAATATACATAAAACTGCTTTATTAACTTAACACTTTACATAGAGTTTGCACTTAACAATTACATTCCTTTCTCTCAAAGTACAAAAGTAACACCTAAGTTCTAATCTACATGCCTTCCTTAATCCACCAGGGTGCTACTCTTCACGTCAGAGTGTTCGGGAGTATAAGAACTCCTCTCTCATCCTTCTGCTTGATTGCCTGGCAACCCATCTCAAGGACAAGCTTACTCTTTATGCCTGGCTCAATTCTTCCATTCATCGTCATAGGCCTCACAAAACTGTGATGTTGTCCTCGGCACCTCCTTAGAACTAAGCGGTAGTCCTTAGCGTTAAGGAGTGAAGCTCTTACCTACTAACTACTTAAACGCGATATGAAAAGACACGACTTGCTCGCCGCACAAGTTTATATAACAACCCACCTTTCTTTCATTTACTTGCCTTTTATGCCTAACAACCATTCTTTACTTAGCTTCAACGCCTGACAACCTGAGGAGAAAAAACTTAAAATGCAAGGCAAAGACTTAGAGAGTGATGGATTTAAGAAATACATTTTTGAAGAATACAATATTTTCAATAATAACAACAATCTCAAACTCATGAACACAATTCTCATCGCATCAGCACAAGTTCTCATTATATCAGTTTACAACCACAACAACTGCAAACAATTCCACTTGTTTCATTTGATCAAGACATTCAACATTCATCGCCAAGACCTAAGATTCTTCCATCACATCTAATTGTATAGACCTAGAATTCACTTCACTAGAATCTCAAGATAGACTTGGGATTTCTACCAACATCTCGTAGCACTCATTCTCTTCTCAAACCTAGGATTTGCTTTCACTAGCGTTTTATTGCCTATACCTGGGATTCACTTCCACAAGTGTCTCACGGTAGACCTAGGATTCACTTTCACCAGCGTCTCACAATTCATTCCTCGCCTAGATCAGGGATTCACTTCACCAGCATTTAGGTATCAAACACAAAACTCATTCTCACTCATACTTGGGATTCACTTCACCAGAGTTTACTCGCCTAGACCTGAGATTCACTTCTCCAATGTCTTGCGTTAAACCTTGGGATTTCCACCAGTGTCTTGTGATAGATCAACAGTACCACACATCACATAATCATCTCAATTAACAAATGAAAAGCGATAGTTCAAAAGTTACTTCCAACGCATAATCTCACAAAGATAGCAATATCATACAATAACATCAATATAAGGTTATGAGAGCATGTTTTTCATACAATCGTTGGTAAAATACTTCTTTCATTTACAAGGATCATAAATGCAAATGTTACTGTTAACAATAACCATTCATTCATACAAAATCATTTGTTTTACTTATAAGATCACGTACAAACATTCATTCATTTAAAAGATCACTCACAAAAATACTTAGCTTCAACTCTTTCTCCATTTTGCTTTTGACTTTCTCTCCTCGCACTACAAGAAATAAGATTTTCTTCGACGTAGCAATACATTGCCGAAAACCCTAACCAACGTCAGGGAAGGTTACTGTGATGTCGCGGACGATGTCGGCAGGCACATCGGAGAGAGCACGTAGGGGATACTTTCCCCGACGCAGCTCATGTCAGCGTCGAGAAAATTTTCCCCAACGCATGATGCAGCACGTCGCAGATGGCTCTCGCGATGCGATGTAACAAAAGGTTTCCGTGACGCGGCATCACAAAAGGCTTTAAATATATATTTTTTTAATGAATTATTTTATTTAATTAATTGTTTTTGGAGAATGAAATTGGATAGAAGAAGAGATGGAGATGCGCAATTCAGAGAAGGAAAAGTATAAAGAATGAGAGAGGGAGATGAGCGATTTGGAGAAGGAAAACATGGAGAAAGTAGAGGAAAGAAGAGAGAGAGAGTGATGAATAGTAATAGAGGAGAAAAAGGGGAACAAGGACACTTTCGACAACGACAATGGTGATGACGAAGACGAACGAACGACAGCATGAATCTTCTCCTCTCCCTCTCTCTCGGTTGATTTTCTCTTCCTTTCTTTTTGCAATCGATTCTGTATTGAAGGGGGAAGAAATAGAGTGAACTTTCCCCGACGTCTTTGAACACGTTGCAGAAGGACCCTTTCCTCAACGTCGAGTAACCCTAACGTCGCAGAAAGGTTAAATAAAGAATTAATTATTTAAACATTCCCCGATATTTGGTTCTTATACGTCGCAGAAAGTGGAGATATTAAATAAAATTTTAAACTTTTCGCAACGTTTGGTTCTTATGCGTCGCAAAAAGTGGAGATATTAAATTTAATTTTTAGACTTTCTGCTACGCTTTGTTCCTTTGCGTCAGAGTGTTCGGGAGTGTAAGAACTCCTCTCTCATCCTTCTGCTCGATTTCCTGGCAACCCATCTCAAGGATAAGCTTACTCTTTATGCCTGGCTCAATTCTTCCATTCATCGTCATAGGCTTCACAAAACTGTGATGTTGTCCTCGGCACCTCCTTAGAACTAAGTGGTAGTCCTTAGCGTTAAGGAGTGAAGCTTTTACCTACTAAGTACTTAAACGCGATATGAAAAGACACGACTTGCCTTTTACGCGATATAACAACCCACCTTTCTTTCATTTACTTGCCTTTTATGCCTAACAACCATTCTTTACTTACACTACAAGAAAAACCCTCTATTATGACATTTACTTATATCACAAAATGGAGGAAGGAAAAAAAAACTGTCACCAAAAGAGAAAAAATGCGTTTTTGGCGAAAACATGCGGAAATTTTCGGATTCGAAGAATTTATGACAGTTTTTAAATGTCATTAAATATAAATAATAAAATATAAAAATTATTAAAATATAATTTCCCCTTAATTTCCTTCCAACTTTTCATTAAAAATTATTAAAATATAAATTTACTTTTTATTTCCCCTTTTTTCATTATCATCTTCACGATGAAACCCAAAAAAAAAACCCAACCTCAACCCCATTCTTCTTCATTTCCTAGATCTTTCTTCTCAACGACGAAGGCCTACGGCGAGGAGACCCACGGTGACGTTGAATCTAAATGTTTCGAAGACCGTGGCTCACACTTGTTTTCTCATCAACGGCGATCCACACTCATTTTAAAGGTTTCAAAGACAGGTTAGTGTTTAATACCTTTCACTTTTGGGTCTTTTCCTTCTATGAGTTTAATCGGTAGGGTGTAAGAAATGAAACAAACTTCACTATTCCATCTAATTGTAATCGATTTGGTGTAATGTGTTCCCATTTAATTTTCAATGATTGTAAAAACCCATTATTTTGAATTGGTTAAAGCTTTCATTAACTCCATAAGATGAAT
>JBBPDI010000025.1:12633925-12644301 GCA_037974545.1 Cucumis variabilis | reverse complement strand
AAGTTCAACTTATATTAATTAATTATAAATTAATAAATAGTCTTAACGAATTCTTGAAACATTATGTAAATTTAAGGCAGTTTCGAATAGAAATTCCACAAATCAAACGCAGTTATCTAATATTCTTACATATCTTCAAAAATATTTCTAGAAAACAAACATGTTTATCTAAGGATGTCGAAGATATAATTCCAGACATCTATTATTCTAGGTATCTGAATATTCTTGTAATCCACATTTTCAGAAAATAAACGACCCTTAGGGTTTGTTTAATAACGTTTCTAGTTTCTAGTTTCTTGCTTTGTATAATTTATGTACTATAAACATGACTATGTTTGATACCTACATCTATTTCTTGTTTCTTGAAAAAAAGAAACAAAACAAAGATTTGTTTGATAAGAATTTCTTGTTCCTCGTTTTTCATTTCTCATTTCTACTTCTTTTTGTAATAATATAATATAAAAATAGTATATATCACATACTACACATCGAAAAATAAATTATCAAAAGTGTGAATCATCTAATACAAATAAGTCTCAATGTGCAATTAAATACAAAAACAAAGTCATATTTATCCTTCAAATATTACCCTGTCATGCCCTACCCCTCTTGCCACTTCATGCGACCAAAAGGAGGTATGCCTCCTAGACATCCAACACGTACCTCTCTGAGAGATAACGAGTTGAACGCCTAGTAAATAGAGCTTCTCAAACCAATCTCCATCGCAAAGTTCCAACTTCGGATTCAGAAGACCTTTACAACTCAATGCAGCGAAAAATACTAAACAACCAACTTAGCTTAATCACCTAGTTTCCAACACTTAAACCACTAGCTACTAAGCGATAGGTGTTGAGATTTATGTCTTAAAACTCGTAGATTGTAAATACAATTCATTGAGCATTATTAATAAAGTATTATTATTATTATAATTTCAATACATGTTATTGATTATATTATTAGTTTTGTCTTAATAACCCAAATACAATAAACTAACATCCTAAGTGGTTTGATAAATCTTGAACAATATGTAAAAACATACAGGGATCAATGTTCTAGATCAGCTTAAAAGGTCTATAGTATAGACATACAGCGGTTAGGGGGGCTGGTGTGTGCAGATGGTCGGCAGAGGGCCCTGACGTGCGTTGATAAGAGGCAGGAGGCTGTTGACGCGCCTGATGGCATGCACATGGCCTCCCTATGTCATGCCCAACTACTCTTCTCGGCCAAAATTCTTCCTTCACCTTTGGAGCTAATATCTCACAATCCTAAACTCAAATGACAAAACTTCCTTCTACAAAGTTGCTTAAAATTATCTTAACTAGCTTACCTCAAATGTTCAGCTTTAGAATCTAAAGGATAAGCTTTGTAGCCCTTCAGAAGTGTACCTTGTCCAGATTGCTCCATAAATTGACATTTCTCCTTTTCTCAACTCAAACTCAAACTCCCTTTCCTCCAAATTTTTCAGCAGCCAAAGAATCCAACTAGACTCAATTTTGGAGGTTTAGCAGGTGGAAACAAGTAAATGGCACGAGTGGATTGAATGCACTTCTCTTTTAAAATTAACCTATTTATAGGAAAAACTGCATGGCCCGAAATGACATGTATCTTCTACTTTACGCATGCATAACCAATCCTTGACACACCTACCTATCCTACCCTAGGATTTCCTTAAGTATCGTGCATGTTATCCATCTCCTTCTTAATAACACAAAAGATCTTGTCATGCCATGCCTTGTCCATCCTTCCTTGTACTTACCTAGCCCATTTCTTTGACTTCTTTTCTTCTCCTTCCATAGCCCATTCATTCTTATCATGTAGCCCATTTCTTTGAACAATATCATCCAAATGCCCTTTTTACCAAGTGTTGAAATAAAAAAAAATCCAAAACACTACATGAGTTCTTTAATTTGATCACTAATACTCGATATAAATTTTACTTCTACCAAGGTACACCCTTAAGTTCCTTAGAAGTTTTGAAAATTAAAAGAAATACCAAAAAATCACTAAAGGTTCGGGAATCGGGGTTTACACAGTTACTCTCTTTGCCTGCCAGTTCTGAACTACAACTTTATACGTGTCATCTTACTATCTTGTCGCACCATGCAACCAAAACTAAACTGACACGTAAGTCAATGGTTATCTCAGGATTAGACGTTTCCTCAAAACACAAACCTTATCATCTCAAGAAGTCAAACTCTTCCTTGCCTTATCTTCTTAAGAAGCTAAATTTTTTCCTATATTCTTCTTCCTCACCTTCTCTTTCTTGCTACAGGCTACAACTGCCTACTTCTTTTCTGAATCCTCTTCGCGTTACTTCATCAGATCTCCTAACTCCTCTTGTTATAAAACTCCTTTGCCGCGACAACTCTTCCTTCATCGCCTTCGCTCAACACGACTTCCTTCATTGATCCCTTTGAATTTTATCTATAGAATGATCAATCTTTTCATTTTAGAAGGATCATCTCACTCCTCAGCACGTCACTTTTTCAATATGACTTCCTTTCTCAGATCTGAGCCTTATATGCCTAAATTTAATTGACTACATCTTTCACTTGAGTCAATTGTCTTAAATAATTTCGACCTCCATCCAACTCAATTGTACAACTATTAAAAATTGAAAATTCAAAAATTCAAAATATTGAAATTTACAAATAGAAAACTTGAAAATCCAAGATTAAAATATATAAATCAAAATATTATATAAAAAAATTAATTCTATATTAAACTACAATATAAATAAAGGAAATTTAAAAGAAATATAATAAATAAAAACAAAAGAAGTATAACATAATAGATGAATTAAATATGATAGATTTGCATAAATATAACAAAAATGCTAAATATTTATGGCTTGTATAAGAATTTAAGAAAACCTCATGAAGCCAATTACTTTTTCATAAATTTCATATTTGCCTTTATTGAATTTTGATTATTGTGGGACAATTTTTCAGTTCTTTTTCTTCTTGTTCTTTGCTATTTATTCTTCTCTTTTTTGTATTATTAATTTTTTCATATTATAACTTCTCCTTCTGCATGTTCTTACTTCTTGTTTGCAATTTCTTTATATCCTCTTCAAGAATTTCTTCCTTCTTCTTCATCTCTCATCATCTCTTTTTCTTCTTGGTACAAGATCTAAACGATTGTGTACCAATATCTAAATGATCAGTTGTCTATTTCACATAAACAGAGATAGACCACTATCACAAATAGATTATTTAGCATTAGTATAAGATCGTTTAGACTAGGTACAAGGGTATAAGATCATTTAGATTTGGTATAAGATCGTTTAGATTTGGTACAAGATCATTTAAACTGGGTACAAGATCATTTAAATTGGGTACAAGATCATTTAAACTTAGTACAAGGGTACAAGATTGTTTAGACTGAGTACAAGATCGTTTAGACTAGGTACAAGGCTACAAGTTCGTTTACACTTGATACAAGATCGTTTTTTCACGTATGTGTGACTGATTAATCGCGAGGTATTTTTGTTATTTCACGTTGTGGGCTTGTGAGATTTTTCTTTTTTCAAAATTGTTTTATACGATGTAAATATTTTCGCGCTTTGTTCTATTTTTTAAAAAAAAACCCATTAAATATTATAAAATTTTTATTCTATATCAAACTAATATATAAATAAAGAAAATTTAAAGAAATGCATTAAATGTTGGGGAATTTTTAAAAATAGTAGATTTTATAAAATATTTACAATCTATAGCAAATTCTATCATTGATAGTCATTTATATGCTATAGTGATAGAATCCAAAATTTTGCTATAATTTGTAAATATTTTAATTTATTTTGCTATTTTTAAAAATGTCCCTTAAATGTTTCTTTTTAAAAAAGAAATATATTAAATGAAAAGAAAATAAATATAATATAATTAAAATATTGGAAATTTGTAAAAAAAAATGGGACATTTTAAAAAATAGTAAAATAAATTAAAATATTTACAAGCTATAGCAAAATTTTGGATTCTATCACTATACCATATCAATGGCTATCAGTGATAGAATTTGCTATAGGTTATAAATATTTTGTAAAATCTACTATTTTAAAAATTTTTTCCTAAAAAAATTGACCTCATATTTACATTTCATAAAAAAAATAAGTGTAATGAATTTTGTTTCTAGTGATTTTTTTTCTTTATAGTGTAAATAGTTTGTTTTTATATTTTTTAAAAAAATCCATAAAATATTCTTCGAAAAAGAAAGTATTGAAATCTTCATGTGGAAAATTTGGAAATTGAAAATTCAAATAATATATAAATTCAAATATTAGAAATGCTATCATTGGAACATTTTCAAATATAGCAAAACGAACCAAACCATTTATAAAATTTTGCAACATTTCAGATGTGAGGCCCCGATCGAATGCCACCAAAACAACGAGGTCCCTGCGAAAAGAATAATGTACGAAGAGACTACTGATAGTAGAATGAGCTTCACGAAAGAATCACGCGATGAAATGTCACTACGAGAGGAAAGTGTGCAACGAGCAATTGGGCAAGTTTAAGGTATGGCTAGAAACAGTGATGTGTAACAATCTAACTTTTCAGACTAAGTTGAAGTCGTTACTTTAGCACAAACACATTTTGTTTGACACAAAATATCATAAAATCTGATTAGAACAAATAAATATCAAAGAAACTTTATTCGGGCCTTATTTTAGACAAAATAAAAATTCAAAAGTATCGTTTATAAAGTCACTAACAAGCAAATAGTTGTTATAAACATGAAACTCATTTCAATCATCAAAACTTAAAAACAGTAAAAATCATTAAGCAAAAGCATTTTGAAAGAGTGTTCTCATATGGTTATCACGGATCCTTCTTGCCTCCCATTGGTCTACCTTTCGTATTACCTTTGCTTGAAAAAGTTAAACATGAAAAGGGTGAGTATAAAATGTACCCAATAAAAGACCCACTACTGGTCCAATTAGGGGTAAAAATGGTAACTTCCTATTAGAAGATATCCTACACCACAACAGTCTTGTGATCCCGTAGGATAATACGTCGATCAATCTAGTGATCCCGAAGGATGCACTCATCAATTTATTGATCCCAAAGGATTCACACATTAGTCTAGCGATCTCGAAGGAGACACTCAGCAGTCTAGTGATTTTGAAGGATGCACTTATCAATCGAGTGATCTTGATGGATACACAACAAGTGGTAATCCTGTAGGACACTGTGCAAGATACACACCTTATAGATAAAGTTAACAGTTTCCTTCAATTCAGTCCAAACAGTTCATAACAATCACATCAAGGATAATTTAGAACTATTAACAATACTCCTTCTCTACACATAACGAGTAAAAAATAAACACACTAATGCATATCATAGTTCAGTCAACTTATTACTCAGCATATTCAAATCTACATAATGTTGTGACCTTGATGTTAGTAGGTCAACGATTGATTGGAGACTGTCGTCCAATCCTAATTCATAATAAAGTTGGACAGAGATGAATGATGTTTCGAGATTGGGTTACCTCCCGTCGTCGGTAAAGGTAATCATTTCAATATAAAAAAACTCACCAGAGAGACCTATAATTAGAGAAAATAAAATAAGTTGAAGTTGCTTTCACTCTGACTCACTTAAAAGAGAATTAGAGAAATTTCTGAGGGTTCCTAAGACCCAAGCAAGCCCAAGTCCGATGGGGATTACAAGGAATTGCAAAGGGAGCTTGGTTGAGGAGCTGGTTAACTGTAACCATGAGTGGTTTCTCTTACCAAATATTTCTAAATTTCAAAGGATTCTAAATTGCATTTCCACTGAGACCGTGACCATATGATTTTTCTTGTGCTTTCCAATTATTAAAATACATACGATTTACAAACGAATAGGATTTATGGTACACTAGAAGGATGTGATGAAATGATGTGTTTAAGGAAAGTAGGAGAACTTAATAACGATTGAATAAAATAATCTATGTACCCTGTGCAATATAATGCCTCACACTTTCTTTTTGATCTAGTGTGGGATGTTTTATCTTTGTTGTGTGATTTGGAATAAGATGTTCTATTTTTAATCTGAAATATAATGCTCTATTTATGTTGTGTGTGATTTGGAATAGAATGTAATATTCATGTTGTGTGATCTTAAATAGGATGCCTCATGCAAGCTGTGTGATCTAGCATGGGATGCCATTTGCTTGTTGTGTGACCTAGCATTGGAAGGCACGTTATGTGTAGTAGAATTGATGGAACTTGCTAAATGCGTTGAGACTACTTTTCATGACTATAACTCAACAAAAGAGTGTGGTAAATGCTTGAGCTGAAGAAGGGGTACATAGACGTATAACATGCAAGATGTAAACTTTGAACTTTAAGGAATTTAGGTCTTCTCAAAATCTTGAAAGGATTTGTTTTGTGTGAAGTAAGGACAAGGAAGTAAGCTTGAGAAGTGTTATGATAAGTGTGTCTTGATAGGTGAAAAAGAAAGAAGGCTAATTAGTCGTGGTTTAAGAGTTAAGAAAAGTTAAGTAGAAAAGAAGAAAATTTGGTTAAGTATGGAAGTTTGGCGTTTTGGCTATGGATTAGGCGTTTAGAGGTTGGCATTCGACGGTCAAGGAAAGGAAAGGACCTCTAAAGAGGTTATTTGACATCTTGGAGATGTGTCTAGGTGTTTTAGGATGGCTTGGCAAAGGCTTAAGAGATATTTTGGTGAGACGACATGGTCTTAGTGGTTATTTTGAGCATGACCATGCATTTGGAGGTTTGCGACAAGGCTAGAGAAGTTAGTTGACATTTTGACATGTCCTTGACACTTTGGTGTTTTAGTTAGGTGAGATGAGGAAAAGGTGGAGTCGGTCAAGTGAATTCCAAGTTTCCTTGCATGATTAACATAAATTTCGGTTGAAGGAGGTGTCAATATAGTTTCATGCAATAGACTTTATAAATCAGCCAGTTTTAGTATTAAATTTCTCACAATCCCCTCGTGTATTTTGGTTGGAATTAGTTTTAAAAGATCACAAATTGACTCTATTTTATTTATTGGGGCTATCGATTTATTTTGGGTAAGGGAGGATTGTGTTTGAGTTGAAATGTCAGATTTTAGATGATTCTGAGCAATGTTCACTTCCAAAAGGCTACAAAGTTGGTCACGAAGAGTTTTTAGTTGAAGTTTTGAGGTAAGACAATTAAGACAATTTAGAGCAACTTTGTAGAACAAAGTATTTTCATCTGGGTTTTGGATTTCAAGATATAAAGTTCTAAAGTAGAAGTAAGGTTCTGGAAAAGAATGAGGTTCTGGGCAGTGGAGGTTAGTGGCCGAGCCTAAAAGGTTAGCATGGCATGTTGGGCGTGCGTTTTGGACTTAATGAGATTTTTTAGGCATTTTGGACTGGTGTTGGATGCACAGACGCATAAGGACGCATGCAACCATGAAAGTAGGCGACAAGCCCTGCACGCGTGAAATGGCTGGTGTGATGCGTGAGGCGTGCGGGTAACGCCCCTTACGAGGTTAACATGTTGTTGGCTTGCTTAGGCCATGGACACGTGTGCAACCTCGGCCACCCACCTCCTGTGTGCCAACCATGTCAAAAGGGTGTTTTGGGGTTGATTTTGATATTTTGGGAAATTTTAAGCAAAGTTTTGATACTTTTATGATAAAAAGGAATTATTTCTCATCATTTTAGGACAAGAAGAAATCGGACAAGTCTATAGACTAAGGGTTTGAGCTCCGAGCAGTGAGTGATAAAATGAGTTTTAAAGTTGATTTTCTAAATCTGATTATTTATCAAATGTTCTAAACAAATGATTTAATGTTGAGTTTACTTTACTAATTTATAAGCTTATATTTATTGTTAAGTCTATGAATATTTGCAAAGCCATGCTTTACAAGAATGTTTGAGTTCTGAAGTAGAAATGTTAATTATTATAGAAAGTTATTTAAAGAGCATGGGTTTAACTATAGTAGTTTTAAAGAGAAAACCATGGTACTCTATATACCGAATTCTTGATGGTCAATGTGCACAGAAATTCAGAGGTAAAGGGTTGAACTGACCACTTAGCCACTACCACCGAGTTTAGGCAAGATAGTATGATCAACGTTCTGCTATCTTGATCGAGATTAGACATGGTAGGTCGAGCTAGTTATTACCGTGATCGAGTTTTCTGGGTATAGAGTATACAGAGATAAAAGAGTATTTGAAAGACAAGAAAGAGTTAAGTTTAAAGAAATTATATAGATTTTATGATTAAGTTTTACGAAAGAGATTAAAGAGTGTTTGTTTTAAAAATATGTTTTATAAAATCATCACTCATTGGACTATTTTAACTCACTTTTTCCAAATACTTTTCTACTTTCCAGGTAGAGGTCGTGATCTGCAAGCTTGACCATTGTCTCAAAGTCTGTTGTGCAAAAATTGTAGATAGTTTTACTGCTGTTGGTTAGTACTTAGGCTTATCCATATTATGTACGTAGGTTTTATTAAGGGGTTAAGCTCAATTGTAGTTTCGTATGGTTCTAAAAGGATAGTTCGTATGTGATGGCATTTAGTCTAAACTTGTTTTGATCTATTGTAAAGAAGTTTATGTTAGTTATGTTATTTTACTTTCCAATGCGTATGTTTTAATTTGCTCAAGTTATTCAGTATGCTTAAGTATTTGTAGTCAGGGTCAACTGGTGTTGTTTAGAGAAGAAAAACAACGTTGGTTGACTTTATGCCATATCTCGAGCCGAGCAAGCAGGTGCTTGGGGTGGGGTGTGACAAGGCTTCTCCATTTTATAGCGCCTTGATTTGGATGGTATTTTTGTAATTATGGGTGGTTATCTTGCCTTCTATTAGGCTTCTCAAAGTGATTGTTTATACTTACATAAACGATTGTGCATACATATATGACGATCGTTCATGGTACTTTAAATGATCGTTTATATCTATAGCCTTTTGCCAAGGGCTTATTATCTGATAGTTTAAATTTGGGGTTTTTTTGCCATTGTTTATAAATCTACACAATCGTGTATCATTATTCAGTTGTATAATTGTCTACACAATTGCGTATGATGATCGTTTAGTAGAATATCGCTCGCACGCATGTTACTGATTAATCACGTGTTGATTGGGGTATTTTTGGTATTACCTATTGTGAGCCTATGAGCTTTTTCTATTTCAAAATTGTTCTATGCAATGCAAATATTTTGCTAGTTTGTTATATTATTTAAAATCTCTCTTTTTTGTTTGACAGTTAACTGTATGTTAGTTACAACAATAACTTTTAAGATTGATTATGTTCGTGATCTATCACTCTATATTAATATGTATTTAAATTTAAAACAATGGACATAACTTAAAACTTTGTTTGGTGAGAAAATTGGTATAATATTTGGATAAAATATTTTTTTGATTTTAACTTTTTTTAAGTTCAAAGTATTTCTAAAACTTTTTAATAGTTCAGGCATATTTTTTAAACAAACCTATAGCAGTTTTCATTCAAAACTAATAGTTCTCATTTTTTTAACTATTTTTTAAAGTTTTAGGGCATTTTTGACCAAATCTAGAAGTTGGTATTTTGTAATTTAACCTTATTCTAAAAACCTATAAGGAAGCCTATATTTAATGTTTTATCACATTGGTTCTATCTTTCAAAAGCAATTTCACCTTTGATCTGAACCCTTCAACCGAAAAACTGAGATTATTTTCTTGAAAAAGGAGGGTTAAAAATTGGGCTTGAACAGACTCACCCAGTTCGTACTAGATTTGAAATTTGTTCTGTTTTGTCTTTGTTTGTAACTTCATTAGCAATTGCTTCAAAAACCACTCTCAGTTTCTGAGACTGAGTATCACTGCACAGGGAATTCTCTGGGATTTTCCGCCATTGGAGGTACCTTTTCTCAGAATTGTCGAGTTTTTGGTTCGGACTAAAGGGTCGATCTGGTTTAGTTATTTCCCCTTAATACCACAAAAGCTATGAGCTTTACAGAGCTCAGTTTTTGTTAGTTGCCTCTCATATAGTCGGTCTGTTTCGCTGGAATGCCATGGGGTTTGCCTTACAGAATTGATTATTTCTCCATTTCTGCATATGGAGTCAGCACAATTAGGGTTTTGATGGCTCAGTGACTGGCGATTTAGTTTGCAGAGTCGATTTGGAACCCTAGAAAGTTCCGTAATATGCAGGGTTCATCTAGCTCAATGGCCCAGCCGGAGTCCATTCTTGACTGGCTTCAGAAGGAAATGGGGTATCGCCCACTAGGTTCATATAGCGCATCCAGCAAATCGCAGTTGCCATCGGTAGATGCCTTTCGCAAGGTTTGTCGAGGAAATATGATACCCATTTGGAATTTTTTGATCACACGTGTTAAATCGGAGAAGACGGTGGAGAATATTAGGAGAAACATAATGGTACATGGTGGTGGTGGTGGAGCAGGCGA
>JBBPDI010000025.1:12588910-12606280 GCA_037974545.1 Cucumis variabilis | reverse complement strand
ATTCACTCAATTGTACGATTGATCATAGGACGTCTAAAATCAATTTCTCATTGATTCAAGTGATTAACCTACTTGCACATGAATATCATAAGAACCCGAATCATCAATTAGGAATTTAATTCAAATAGATGCTCGATTGATTAGGTTCGGTAACATTTCACAACATTCTCATATTAGTTTCTAACAGATTTCGTTCTTAATCCAATGAATCGTGCAATGCTGTAAGTTGGACTATTCTAAACAACTGATTAATTAAAGTGAGGTAGCTAACTATTATTGACTACATGTTAATCTAGAAAAACGATTATATAGAGATGATCAAATCTAATATACACATAACATGGAAACAAAAATATAACATAAAAATGAAAACAGGACAAGAACAAGTATCTATTAAGAAATTTAGAAATTTATTATTATTTTATTAAAAGGTTTTTTTTAAGAAAAAATCGGGTGGTACTCAAACGAAGCATTGCAATGTTGGCATAAAATTTCAAGCGTTCGATAGTTTTTAGTGATGTTAGCTGTTTTTTTTTTCTTTTTTAATATTGTAGCAACATTTGGTAGTGTTTTAGCTTTTGCCTTCTAGTATTGTGAAATATCAAGCCTTGTCATTTTAATACTATTCTAGTATGAGGCTTTGATTCAAAAGAGAGTCCCATTGAAGAAGAGTTCCGCTAAGGAAGGTAAGTTTGAATAAGTGTAAGAGAGAGACGTCCCGTGAGGAGGAGGGAAACACATGCGACAAAAATTAAAGATTAGGCGATGAGTGTAGGGATGCGAGAAGAAATACTTGCACCTAAGTCTAGTTGCGATAAGGTAGACGTACTGTTGAAAAGATAGACTCATTAAGACAAAGTTAATGTTTTGTGGCTTCCCGAGAAGAGAGTCTGACGATGAGAAGTTTATCTTCCCAAGTAGAAAAGGTTGGCATCTCAAGGAAAGTGTCCATTCGTAATTGATGCTGGGCTTACGTGTTGAGTTCGGGTTGGCTGCATAGCGCAGTAAAATGAGAAGGTAACACGTGTAAAGTGTGAAAATGATCCATGGACGTGAAAGAACACTATAAATAGAAAGCTAAAAGTAAAGAGGAAGAAGTGGAGTCTCCAATGTTGGGAGTGATTCTTAAAAACAAATGATTGCTTTCGAACGATCTTTTTAAATAAAATTTCTATTGTGAATGATTTTCACTCATATACCTGTTTTGCGGTAAATGGTTTTCAAATGAAGGATGAATATCTTTGTGAATGATTTTCATGAAAATGTTGAAGTGTTATATTATATTCCTTACATTTGTAAGAAGTATCTTCTGAGTATTTGTGCTATTATATTCTTTCATAATTTTGCGATCTGAATGATATTGTGTTAATGTGCCATTCTGTGTTCTTGAGCTAATGTTTATAATGAAGTGATAGTGGATCCCCGGAGGCAATAAATGATTTGTGAAATCTGGCCTAGGTGTAGGTGAGGGGAGAAACCCATTCCCATGAAACGAAAAATGATTTGTGAAATGATAGTAGATATCCTAGGAAACTCGTAAAATGCTAGTTGAGATGTGTCCTAGGTGTAGGCGAGGGGAGAATCTCATCCTATGAGGTGAGAAATGATTTATGGGACACTGGTGGAAAACCAAGAAAACTCGCGAGATGCTGATTGAGATGTGTCCCAAGTCCAAGCGAGGGGAGAATCCCAGGTCCCAGTGATGAGTAGTGATTGCACGATGATGTAAATCGTATGGAATCCTTTGTGATGCTTGTGGTTGTGCTTGATGTGATAAAAGTTGTGATTGTGAATTGATGAGTTGATATGTATATATATGTATATATATATATATCTGATTTGCTGTATTCCCCAAAAAAAAAAAGTGTTTTCTAAACTCATCACCCACTAAGTCTTTGACTTAAGTTTTAAGTTTTTCCTTTCCTAGGTTGTTCGACGTTGAAGCCAAATAAGGAATGGGAGTCAGGCGTAGAAGTCAAGTGAAAAGAAAAAGAATGGTTGTGTAGACTTGTGCAGAGTGCAAGTTGTGTCATCCTATCTCGCGTTTAAGGAATCAATTGAAAAGTGCATGACATTTTAATGCAGACGGCTTTAGCTTAGACCAAGAAAGGTCGTTCAACACGTCACATTTGTAGGACTAAAAGACGATGAGAGTGAGTGAACTGAACCAGGGAAAGGAAGTCCTAAAGAATGTCCTTGAGTTGGGTTGTTGGTGACTCAAGGAAAAGGATGAAATCAAAGGTCTTATACTCCTGAAAACCTGTCCACAAAGAGCAATGTTAGGCGGTGGACGAGGAAAGGTTGACCAAAAGTCAGATTTAGTTTTATGTTTCGCGAGAAAAAAGAATGTACTGTAACACATAAACCTTACAAAGGTGTTAAGATAATAAAGATAAAGTAGTTATGTAATCCGCTGTTTTATTATTATTTCTTGAAATTGTCGCCTAGGAATTAAAGTTAAGTTGTGTTATGTAGCAGTACTATGCGACAAAGCAAAGTTCAAAAGTTGTAAATTTTTGTTGCAATAAGAAAGTCTAGATTTGAGGTAAAGGTTTTGCAAAAGGACAAGTAAGATGTTCCACTTACTAGGCGTTCAACACGTCATCTTGTGGAGAGGTGAGCGATGAGTGTTAGGTCGCACTTTCATATTTGGTCGAAAAGAGTGACATTTGGGGCTGGATGTGACATCTAGTGTATTACCTTTGCCTTCTAGTATTGTGAAACATCAAGCCTTGTTCGTTGCAATACTGTTCTAGGGTATTTTGTTCATTTTCTTTCTTGGACTCCAAACGATCCATTTAAAGCTCAATTTTCACCCCGCCATTTAATTCTATCTTTTAGATGCTCAAAACCAACCAAACCATGGAATACACACATTAAACATTAAAACAAACTTAAATTACACCGAGTAAAATAATGCATTTCAACTACTACGAGAAACTAAAGTGTGTCTACGTTATGAATATCATAATAAATCAGAATTAAAAATATATTTTAATCTTCCAGCTGTTTCACCTCAATATTTTGAAAAATTAATACCTTTTGTGTTTTATTGACGTTGGCATTAAATGAAACCAAACAGAATTCAACAAAGCGACACAGAGAAAAGAAAAAAAGAAAAGAGAAGGTTCGTATTAATCACATAGATAGATGTAAAGGAGCCCCGTGACGATGAGAGTAACATACACCATTTGTGTTTTATTGACATTGGCATCGGTACCCGTGAAGCACTGAAATCAATAGGATTTTGTTGTTTTCTACCTCTTTTCTTTTCTTTGTTTTAATGCCTTCACATCATATGCTAAAATATTCCCCTATTCCTTTTTTCTTTC
Organism: Cucumis variabilis; assembly: GCA_037974545.1. NCBI lineage: Eukaryota > Viridiplantae > Streptophyta > Magnoliopsida > Cucurbitales > Cucurbitaceae > Cucumis > Cucumis variabilis. Next base: position 12,602,948 of record JBBPDI010000025.1, on the reverse strand, counting down.
TTGTGTCACTCACTCATTTAACGTAAATGCTTCTCTACTTTGGAATGCTCTTGATTCTTCTCATAATTGTTCTTTTTGTTTTACATTTGTCTTATCCTTTAGCTCTTGCATTTTTTAATTTATGCAATAGGGTTTTAATTTGGAGTTGGAGCTGTGGATGCCAAAAAAAAAAAAAAACTATAAATTTGTTTTAGAGAAAAAATGGTAAAAAAGTGCGCGAGATTAAGCACATTTCAAGTTTATCTTGTGTATTTGAGTAGCTATACAATAGTAAAATAGTGAAGTATTTTGACATATATTTGGATCATTTATATAGAGTAGTGATTTGTAACTAATGCACGAATTCATAATTATCCTCCTAAATGAAAGAGTGTGTGATCGGACAGCGGAATCAATTGGATCTAATATTATTTTAATTACACCAAATTGAAGGATTAAACTTGCTAATACAAAGCTCAAAAACATAATTTGAAGAACATACCTTTGTTAGCTCAAATCTCCATAAATTTGATGTTGAATCTGATCACTAATCTTCTATCAACCACGACAAACTATTTTCTAGACTTAGAACTTAGATTTTGGGATCAAATGTGCTATCAATTTAATAGAATTTCGAGTGAGAGAGAGGATATGAACACTAAACACTTTCCAGCAAATTGCTAAGCATTCATCAAGTCTTTAATCCAATTAAAACTTATGTATCTATACCCAGTTTACATGCAAAACTTTTTGCACAATCAATAAGTAATTTCATCAAGCATTTATTAATGGAATTTGTAGTTGCAGATGAAACTAACAACCCATCAAACTAGTAGCACATTCATAATGCACCATATATTGGAAATTTGGAATTATGAAACCCCGATTTTCTATTTTCAAAAATCAATATTTTCTAACATTTATTTAATTAAATAATAATAATAATATATAATTATTTTAAAAAATTAATTATTAATATTATATTATTATTTTCTATAATGAATTTTGATAATATGATCCACCTAATTTGAATCCCTGTTCAAAATTTCGGTACTTAAGTCTTATTAAAATACCGTTTATCTCTCGATTTGTAATTGTTAATTATATCAAATATAATGATTCAATCTCTAAATCAATTCGAACAGTTCAAATTTCTTCATCACACTATTCTAAGTTTAATTATGTAATCACCTAGTCTCATGCTTGTGATTTTATTTGATGGGTTTGCGTGATTGATATGTGTAAATTAGATTCATTATCTTATTGATCCTATCGCAAATCTCGCTTCGCATAATCGATTGATTCGTAGGTGTATCATTGAGGTTCTAATTTTGTGACTACGTTATGTGATGAGTATGGTCATTGCATGCTAGATGCTTACTTCGATCAAATCACTTCGATCAAATCATTTCGATTAGATCGAGGTGGAAAGTATGTGAACTTAAGATTCCAAGACTATTTGATAGAGCATGAAATCCAGTTACAACTCTTTACATTTAGTATGCCTAAGCAGAACGATGTATCAGAAAGAAGAAACTGAGCCTTATTGGACATGATTTTCTTTATGATGAGCTTTGCTTGATGATCCTCAAGAAAATAAGAAATTTGTATCGAAAAATACCACTCTTAAAGAAAAATCAAATTATAAATCTTCAAACGACGTAGTAAATTAGTATTATATAGGATTTCAAAAAACGTTATAGATAAACCTAGTTCATCCACTAAAGTTGTTGATAAAACTAGAAAATCTGGTTAGTCACATCCTTTTCAAGAATTAAGAGTGTCTTGAAGTAGTGAGAGGGTTGTTCATCAGCCTGAACGTTACCTGGTTAGTCACATACTTGATGATGGTTTAGAGGAATCCATTAACTAATAAACAGAAAATGAATGATGTAGATTGTCTAGCTAACTGACGCCAAAAAATGGTTAGCTATGCAATTTCAAATAAAAGATTTTGAAATGTGCAATGTGTTCTCATGATCCAAATTGTTCGGAACCACAATAATAAAATAATAGCCAGTATCAAACATCTTATATAGACAAAATGTTGTCTAGATATATAAAATGTAAAATTCCAGATGGACGATTGCCGTTAAGTATATTCTAAAATAGTTTAGAAAATCAAAAGACTACTTGCTCGTGTATAGTGCTAAAGATCTGATGCTTCTCAAATACATTGATTCTGATTTCTAAAGATGATAGAAAGTCTACATTAGAAACAATGTTCACTCTATAAGAAGGAGCAGTAGTGTGAAGAAGTGTAAAGAAAAATTGTACTACCTTATCTAGGTAATTGTGCATTGTAGTGACGTTGTAGTAACCTATTAACTTGTTGAGCAAATCATGACTATTTGGTTTACAAAGTTCTTCCCGGCTAAAATGTTTGAAGGTCACCTAAAGAGTTTAGGTCTATGAAGTTTGCACACTAGGATATGTGGGAGAATTTGAGTGTATGCCCTAGTTTATTGTATTCATATGCTTACTGTATTCATATGAATAATTCTCTTACTGTCAAATTCAACATTATTTTATCCCATTAGGAGTTTTAGTCCAAGTGAGATTTTACTGAAATTTATGTCCTAAAACTCGTAGTTTGTAGCTTAGATTATATTCTATTCAATAAAGTGGTTATTGAGGACTTATTAATGAAAATTGAATACTATAATCTTGAATCCAATAAACTAAGGTTCTGAGGCTATCTAATGTAGACTTGAACTTTATATAGAGACATAAACGTAGATCAAGTTCTAATATATAGCCCAAACAGTCTATAGTGTATGAATAAGGTTGGGTGCCTTATTCTGGGTGATGAAAATCATACAAGCGTAACAGAATTATAACAATGAGGCTATCTAATGTAGACTTGAACTCTAAATGCATCTAAACTCTTTAGAGATTAACATGCATAAACTATCCTAATTATAACAAATTAGAGTTAATCGAAAACGTACATTTGAAGCTTTTCAAAATCCTCGATATCTCCTTACAAACTCAAACCGGGACCACCACTAGAGTTGACCTGCTATTCTTCAGACTTAGAACTGGGTGATGAGACTCGTTAAATGAAGGAAAAAAATGAGGGAGGGGTGGAAATTGGAGGTGAAGTATGGTTGAGGTTTTAGAGGAGAAAGTTTGGTAAACTTTTTGTAAAAACCAAAATACAAAATTGATAAAAATAATGAAAAGTAGCATTTAAATAAGCTAATTATAAGCAAAATTGCATGTAATTAGTTTATTAAATCTCAATACCTAATAACCACTAACCATTAGTGGAACTTAGTGGACTAGGTGTTTACATCTCATGTAACCATCTGTCCCACTAAGTGTTAGTGGGATTATTCAACTAAGTGGTAGTGGGATTATCCAAAAAAATGTTGGATTTTCCCACTAACTTTAGTCCAAGGGCAATATGGTCATTTGACCATTTAAGTAAAAGTCAAAATTTGACTTTTTTCAAGTCAAAAGTCAACATCTTGATTTTTTACAATTTTGTCCGTCTTGACTAATTTCGACCTCTGCATTCATTTTTCCGAAATTTAAATCACATTTGAATATAAAACTAGTCAAACTTAGACTTTTGATAGTCAAAAGTCAACATTTTGACTTTTTATAACTTTGGTCATTTTCATCAATTACGAGCTTCCGAATATTAATCCGTATTCATATTTTTAATAAATCACATTTAAACATAAAACTCTATCTCAAACTTATAACCAATGACTATCACATATATTCGTTGGTTTCTCTCTCTTTACCTAATTCGAACAATTCAAATTATTCCAACATATTGCTCTAAGTTAATTCCATATGGCCTAGTAGAGAACCTAATGGACCTATAGATCATGGACTCCAACGATTTGAGATTAACTGGCTAAACCCTTTTAGATTGAGCTTGTGAAACCTAAAATTTCATTAACCTTTGGATTTACTAAGATTAGTCAAGAACAAGAGAAAATAAAATTTATGGAAAAAGATGGTAAAAATAATGGGAATTTAAGTTTGAGTTTAAAAGAAAAGAGGAAAGTTGGAAATTTGACCAGGTGTCAAATTTAAGTTACTAGGTATTTCGAGGTTAGCATGGACGACAAGGAAGGCCAAAGAACATCAAAATGGGTGTCATTGGATGGCAAAAAGAGGCTTGAGAACCTTTAAAGGACAGGTGTGTGGTCATGGAGTAGGTGGTCAAGCGTTGAGAGGTTAGCATAGCAAGCTTGCAGCCAAGGCTTGATGCGAGGAAGGTTTAAAGGTTAGCTTGGCAAGGAAGAGGGCCACATGAGGAGGTATGGCTAGGCGTTTAGAGGTTATATAGGTGGGGAAGGCCAGGCTATGTGAGGAAAGGCTAGGCGGCTAAGGGTGTGACTTGGAGGTTAGCCAAGTGAGCAGGACAATTATGTGGCATGGTGTGGGCATTTGGTGTAAAGAAAATCTAAGTGTCACAACTATGTCAACATGCATTTTATGGTCAAATAAAACAAGGAGGAAGTGATTAGGTGTATGTACTAGGTTAAGAGGTGAGTTTAATCACAGATTAAGTGTTACCTTACTTCCATGCAAAGAACTCTATAAATAGGCCAGCTTCAGTAATCAATTTCTCACAACTTACTTGTGTAAAATTACTCGAATTAGTCTTAAAAGTTCAGAAATTGAGTCTAGTTTATGAGTAAGGGCTACTATATAATTTAGATTCAAGGAAGTTTGTGATTTGGTCAAGAGAAGGCGAGAAAATCATTTCTTAGATGAATCTGAGCAAGGTGCATTCCAAGTGGGCTACAGGACTCGATACTTGGAATTTGATTATGAAATTATGAGGTAAGAAATTTAACTCATTTAAGAGTAACTTTATAGAAGGAATTTTTATAAAAGAAGTTATGAATTTTAAGTTATGAGTTTTCAAAGATGGGTTATGTTTCAGGAATTTAAATAGTGTTATGGGCAGTGGTCGTGAGTCAAACATGTGTGGGCGAGATGAGCATGCATTTTCTTTATAGAGGTTATTTTGGGTCTTTGTACACACATGATAAGGTCATAACACAGTCAAGTGGAAACTCGCACGCTCAATTTGCTTGCATGACACTACCTTAAGAGTTTAGCACAACACACGGTGGGTGGAGAGCATTAACGTGCGCGCCAAGCATGCAATGGGCAAATGGGGTATGCGGCAAGCACGAGCGTGGCACCTCTTATGAGATTAGCACGCAGCACATATGCCCCACTGTGACGTTAGCACACGCAAGGCCATCAGGCCATGAGCGAGTGGCCAGCCTCTACACCATGTCATTGGGCTCCGTTAGGCTATCTTTAGGCTATTTACAGCTGTTTAGATATTTTTGGGAATTTTTAAGGATGTTTTGGATATTTCATGTTAAAGGAATTAATTAAGGTTAAAATATAAATTTTTTAGAACAAGGAAAAATTCCCAAGACCAAGGCTATACAAGTATTGTGAGTAACAAAATGATCTGAATATTATTTACTAAACATAATTTTCAAGCTCTACAGGCAATAGCTTGTGAGTAACATCATGATTTTCAAAGTATTCATTGAACATGATTTCAAGATTTACAAGTAAAATAATTTGCTAAACATGATCTCAAATTCTTATACAAGCCATGTTATTGATAAATGTATACTGAAATGATATTTCAAGCCATGTCATGATTTCATGACTTTAAGGAAATATTTCAAATACTTTCAAAATTTCAATGTTTTTAAATATTTTTGTGCCATGTTCGAATATTTCATGAGACTATTGTATACATGGTTAACTCTATACTGATGGTACGGTTGACGAACCTATTTTTAACTATGGACCATCGAAAAGGGTATATTGTTATACCTTAAAGGAGGAGGGTTAGCTACCCATCGACTGTTTTGTCTTTGGATGAAGGGGTAAATACTACCCATGGCTATGGAGGACTGTCTTCGAAAAGCTATGCAAATGTTCAAGTGGGTCACACTACTTTAAAAGCATTTCAAGTTTTAATACTTCCGCTGTTGAATGTTTTATGATCCCATGTCATGTGTTAGTTAAGGTTGTTCAAAAGGCAAACGGCTTCGACTGACATCACACCACATCTCGAGACAAGCAAGCAGGTACTCGGGGTGAGGTGTGATAGAGCTAATCAACATTTGTTAACTAACGAGTCATTCCACTAAAGTCTTGTAGTTGCACTCCCCTCACTATAGATATATTTGTGTTCATCTGACATAACCATGATCAGTAAGTTACCCTCGAGATTACATCTTGCTCCTTAAGTCCCATTGATCCACTATTGAACAATTGGTTTAAGGTTCAACCTATAAATTGAATCCCTCTTGGGCCAATAAGAGAGTGAGACCCTTTTTTCAAGACTTAGATTCAGTCCTTAAGAGAACAACCTATCTACTAACCTTAAAGACTTGAGTTCCTAGCCATCCACCCAGTCTTACTCCTAAAATGGGAGGCTTATTAGGCCAGCATCGTTGAGCTGCTCTCACCTATGAAGATCTAAGGATACGTGTGAACAGAATTTTTTCGTTAGCTTATGATTAAGATTAAGATAACTAGGTCATCTGTAATCGAAATAGTCAGTTTTATACAATCAACAGTGTTATAACTTAAAAGTGACTGTTTCATGGTTCTACTAATATGTAAACTCTTTACAAAGGATTTCTGCACTTTTATGTCTCTACGTGAATGATTCAATATCACATCGTTTGTACTAACTACAAAGTGGGTCGTATCCATAATGTTCCCAGAATAAAGCACTATAGACCGTTTGGGCTATATACTCGAACATGATCCATGTTTATGTCTCTACATAAAGTTCAAGTCTACACTAGATATCCTCAGGACCATAGCTTATTAGATTTAAGATTATAGTATTATATTTTCACTAATAAGTCCTCAATAACTATTTTATTGAATAAAATATAATTTAAAACAACAAACTACGAGTTTTAGGACATAAATTCCAACACTAGGGACACTATGGATGCAGGTCATTTTGTAATTAGTACAAATGATGTGATCTTAAATTTTTCATGTAGAGACATGAAAGTGACAACATCCTATGTAGTTTACATAAGACTGAAACCATGAAATAATCATGTTTAAGTTATAACACCGTTGATTATATAAAATTGAATATTTCATTTTTTGATGACCTAGGTAACTTAATCTTTATTCTGAGCTAACTAAGAACTTTTGTTCAAATGGAATTATCCTTAGATCTGCATATGTAAGGTCAGCTCAACATTGCTGGCCCAATATAAGCCTTCTATTTAAGGGGTAAGACCAGGTGGATGGCTAGGGACATAGGGTATGAGATGGAATTTACTCTCTTATCCGCTTTAGAGTTAGTGGATAGGTTGTTCCCTTAAGGACTAAATCCAAGTCTTGAACAAGGGGTCCCACCCTCCATTGACTCGAGAGAGATTCAGTTATAGGTTGGACCGTAAACTAATTATTCAATAGTGGATTAGTGGAACTTAAGGAGTAAGATGTAATCTTGAGGGTAAAACAGTATTTTACCAACCAAGGTAACGAACAACCTATGAAGGATTAACTTACTGATCATGGTTATATCAGATTGACACAAATATGTCTATACTGAGGGGAGTGCAATTATTGACTTTAGTAGAATGACCTGTTAGTTAACGAATGTTGTCACACCCTGCCCCACGACGTAATTGCTTATCATGCAAGAAACGACGTGACTTGAGTATCTCTGATGCATTAAACGTCAAAGACACTCAATCTTGAGGTCCTTAAGATCTTTTTATTCCCTTAGCCTTAGACTAGTCTTAAGTCTTACAAATATTTTTTAGTCGATAAACCACTTAACACAGAAAATAGTGAGCAAATTATTTATTAAACTTTATATAGGCGTTCAACAAGTCTTTACAATAATAACCAAAACAAAGAAATAACACTTGGCTATAAAAGCAAAACACCTGACATCTTCTATCGTCTTGCAAGCCCTTCAACTTCTCTTAGTCTTAATACATGATTCCTGGAAGATGTGAAATTTAAAAATGTAAGTTTACAGACTTAGTGAGGTTTTAAGAAAACCTTTCTACTAAAGACCTTTTTGTGAAATACCTTTTGTTAACATCATTTGCCAAATACCAAATCATTTTACATAAACATATCTTTTCGCAATAACATAACATTTCCTTTAACAATCACATTAGTCAACAATCATTCCTTTCACCAAGGATCCCGAATCATTCTGTAACACCCCCAACTTTTAGGTATTTCTCTTAACTACGTTGTCTTATTTTATTTAGATTTTTTTTCAAAATTATGGGTGTTATTTTATTACAATTGGTGTGGAAGAGAAATTTAATTAATAATAATAAAAAAAAGAATTGAAGAAGGAAAAAGAAAATGGAAAAGTAATAATAATATATTATAACTATTATATTATTATTAGTATTATTAGTATTAATTATTATTTATAAACAAAAATGAAGAAAGAAATCGCGTGCGCCCTCCCCTCCCCCCATTCTTCTTCCTTCTTCTTCGTGGGTTACAACCACCGTCACCATCTAGCTCTCTTCTCTTCTTTTTCGTTCATTTTCTTTGATGTCTGCACCGTCATATCTTTGTTTTGCTTGTTGTGGAGCGTTACCAAGCTATCTATCTTTATTCGTTGTTGTTAGTCGAAGCTGAAACGTCCCCATTCCTTGCAATTTTGGCAGCCATTCATCGTTGAGCATCCATTCGCTCAAATTTGTCTCCATCCACGAAGCCCAACCATTTTCTGTCGCGCGCGAAGTCGATCATAAATCCAAGCCATTCTCCTTCTAATTTTCACATCGGAGTTCTCTTGTCAAGCCAACGTTCTTCCGTTCATTGTAAGTTGAAGCCTTAATCTGAAGCTGATCTTCTGTTCTAGCTGAGCCGCATTTGGTTTTGCTCTGGCTGTTGTCGTTTTGTTCATTTCTTATACTGTCATTTCTGTCTCATCACGAGCAGTTGGGGTTTTGGTGGTAAGTGTGTATGGATGAGTTTATTGATTCTACATTGTAGTTTCTTTGAGTTATAATGTGGATAAATTGGTTAATTTATTATTCGATCTTTGAAGGTGTTGAAAGTAGCGCTCGAGTTCTCGAGTTTCATAACAAATTTTAGACTTTAGTTAGATATCGATTCTCCAACTACTTGAGTAAGTTGTGAATTTCACATTGGATTGAATTTAAGTGGACGTTATTGTTGGAAAAATATTGAGTTTCTTATCTTGGTGTTTAGGTTTTGTTTTGTTGGATTTAATTTGATCAAGAAGCTTAGGCAACATTAAGGTAATGGGTTCTAACTACTGGATTCTATAATGAATTTGGAATGTATTGATTGTATGGATTTTACTAAACTGAGATGGGTTGACTGATATGTGAATTTAGATATGATGACTAAACTGAGAGCATTTTGAACTTATTGAATGGAGGGTTGTTGACTGTTATGTTAATATATAGACAGTGTACTATAGATTTAATTAACTGAATTGAGGTGGGTGACATTTATGTATAAGTACAACTTTTTGATGAACAGTTATGCTAATGTTTGATTATGTACTATGTGTTGAACTGAAAGAATGATATGATGGTAGATTGAATTATAAATTGAACTAACTATTTAAAATGTTAAAATGGACTGAGGAGAATTGTTAGCTTTATCTATAGGGTAGTGTGTCTTGCAGGTGTTCCATGGGATCATCACTTGCTGTGCATCCTTTGGAGCACTAGACTGATAGGTGCATCCTTCGGGAGCACTAGACTGATAGGTGCATCCTTTGGGAGAACTAGAATGATAACTGCATCCTTTGGAAGCACTAGACTGATTATGTGCATCCTACGAAATCACGAGATTGTTATGATGCAGGATACCGTCCAATAGGAAGTTAACAAGTTTTTACCTCTGACGGGACCAGTAGTGGGTCTCTTACTGAGTATGTTTATACTCACCCTTTTATGTTTAACTTTTCAAGCAAAGGTAATACGAGAGGTAGACCAACAAGAGACAAGAAGGATACGTGATCACCATAGGGAAACTTCCTTTCAAAATTGCTTCCGCTTAAATGTTTTACTATTTTTTTTTTCCAATTTTGTTGAATAAGACGAATTTCATATTTTGAACGACCATTTGTCTATTATTAATTTTTCAAGTAATACATTTGAATTATTGTTTTGATTAAAATAGGGCTCGAATAAAGTTTTCCTTGATTTTCTTATTGTTTCAACTAGAGTTTACTATATCTTGTGTCAAACAAATTGTTTTGTGCTAAAGTAATGACTTCAACTTAGTTCGAAAAGTTGGGTCGTTACAGTTGGTATCAGAGCCTAAGTTTTTGGTTCTGTAGACTGACTTATGATGTAAGTCCGTGTTTTGTGTCCCTATGGCTAGAACGATCCTTTGTCACTCATCAGGTATGCTATTATGATTTATATATATGGTTTTATCAGTATGACCTTGCCTAAGTTAAACTAGAATGTATGAAGTATTTTGTTGTCTAAGCCTAAAAGGATTATTGGTGGATAATAGGAAACATGCCGCAAGGAGGATTCAGTTTGATATAGAGCTTTATGTTTAAATGTGAATCATATATTAAAAAAATATGAATGAGAATTCATATTCCGAAGCTCGGAATTGATGAAAATGGTCAAAGTTGTACAAAGTCAAGATGTTGACTTTGAAAAGACAAACTTTGATCGACTTTATATTCAAATGTGATTTGAATTTTAGAAAAATGAATGTGAATTCATGAAGGTCGGAATTAGTCAAGATGAATAAAATGGTAAAAAGTCAAAATGTGTTTGAATTGAAAAAGTCAAAGTTTGACTTTGACTTGAATGATCAAATGACCATTTTGGCCTTGGACTAAAGTTAATGGAAATCCAACACTTTTTTATAATCTCACTTAAACTTAGTGGGATAGGTGGCTACATAAGATGTAAACATAGTCTAGTAAGATTGAGTGGAGAATGAGGTCATGTTGATCAAAGATGAAGGTTTTGCCTGCATTTTGCATGTTATTTTTTATAAAAATGTTTTAAAAATTCTTTTTAAAAAACTTTTGACATTTTTTGAAATTATTATTTTTTTCATAAAATTTTCCCACCTCTCTCTTAACCAAAAGTTGGTTTTCAGCTTCAATTTAATTCCAACATTCTCACCCATTTAGTCCACAACTTGGTCCTAAGTTTTGAAAATAGCGGGTAAACTCTAGTGGTGGTCCCGGGTTTGAGTTCATGAGGAGATTTTGAGAAACGAAAAGCTATGAAAGTACGTATTTCCTTTTAACCCTAATTTAGTATAATTGGGATAGTTTTATGCATGCTAATTACTAAAAAGTTTAGATACATTTAGAGTTGAATTGATCAAACATATCTTGTTTTCCTTCATATAGAACCTTCATAATTCAAAACACAAAAATAAAATCAAAATATTAGCCTACCTTTTACAAATGAAAATTGTAGGATTGTGTTGATAATGTAATAAAATAAGAACAAATATAATCAACACAAGAATAATGAAAGCAATAGAGGAGAAAGTAGAGATAACAAATATTAAACTCAAGTGCATCATACACTATTATAGGACATGGAATTTTGTATGTTACCATATGAAGTTAAATGAGACGTTTATGAGATTTGGTTATATACGTAGGTTATGGACATATATCTGTGCTAAATATATATTTATTTATTTATATTTTTTAATTTTATAATTATGCACCTCAATTATTAATTTTAGAAAAAAAATCTAAGAAATCTTTCAACTAATTGTAATTTCATGTCCTTAGATCTTTACCAATTAAAAAAATAGAGTGATAAGATTTCTGGAATTTCAATTGTATTTAATAGTTTTGAATTTTTCAATAAAATGGACACTTACAAAAATGACAAAACAAGTTATAATAATTAAGTCCATGACACACATACTTTATTATTTGTGAAAATAGCAAAAACAAAGCCCAATTCACGCATCAAGAGTTAAAATGACAAATGTCCTTGTTACTAATATACATTTGATACACCTTATACACGTCTGATACACCTCATATTCCTTGATACATATGATATTTCTTGATACATCTGATACATTTGATAGATACACTTGATGCACCTAATACTCTTTAATACACTCGATACCTTTTGATACACACCTAAAACATCTTGATACACATAATACTTCTCGTTACACTTGATTCTTCTTGATACCCCTTGGGCCTTGATACACTTGATTAGTTTGATACACTTAAAGACTTCTCATATAAGTTTGATACACTTAATACACCGCTAATAAACGTGTTATGCTTCATTGGTACACTCAACAAATTTGATACGTTTGATATACATGTTACGTTTGATACACTGCAGATACACTTAGTATTCTCCACTTATACATTTGATTGATTAAATACACTTTATATGCTTGAAATTCTACTTATACACTTGATATACTATTGATATACACTTGTAAACTTGATTCATATACTTGATAATGATTCACTTTATTGATATGCTTTAACAATATATTATTGATATAGTTGATAATGATAAACTGAGTTATATCATTCATATACTTAATAATACTATAATGAACTACATCAAATTTGAAAATATGAAAATTATGTAGTAAGTATATCAGCCAACTAATACAAGTAATATAAATATATCACAACACTAATATACAAAACTGAGACAAAAAGTAAAACCAAAACAAAATCAATGTAAGAAAATAAAAAAAAAATTATTTGAAATCAAATTCAATTAAAAATACACATGGAAGAAAGTAAAAAAAAAATCACAAATGGAATTAAATTACTCTTATCAACAACCATTATATTTCATACTGCAATTATCAACAACCATTATATTTCATACTGCAATTATTGTACTATTGATATTCTAAAATCAAGATTAAGACTGAAAGAACAAATAATTTTTCTTGTATAAGAAAAAATAAATAATTAGAGCCTTAAAAAGTTGGAGAATAAATAAATAATAAGTAGGACATTAAAAGGAAGAACAAAAATAAACTATTGAAGGGTAATTTAGGAATAATAGCAATTTTAAGATGAAAAGTATTTTTGTAAGTAAAAATTTTGTCATTTGTAAAATTTTAAAACAATAAGCTATTTATTGTCAAAATGCAACTTTCCTTTTAAAAAAACACACCCAAGTTATGAGTCTGTCATATTTTTCTCTATCATAACAAAACACCCTTTGTTTTCATGAAAAAAGAAATTAAATAAAGAATGGAAATTTGTACTATGGCCACTGAAATCAGGAGCTCGATTTTATTCTCTAGGTATTGTAAAGAAGAAAAAAAAAAAAAAAACAAGCAGTTCAACTAAACTTTAAAAGCTTATATAACTAAAATTTTTAAGATTAACTACGGTATTAAATTAAAATGGCCCAAAAACATTATTACTAGATGTTGAACAGATCCAAACATTCAAAGGTGAATGATCTATTGAAAAAACCATTATATTGAGGTAGAATTGTATAATGTTAAAAATGGTCATGACATTTGTTGTATAAATAGATTTTGTTTGTTTTATGAGGTGTAGAGAGGTAGATTTTCAAAGGAGAATCATCCTTTCTGTTTAATGAATTTTAATAAACTTATTTATAATAAAAATATAATTATATATATATGTAGATATCCATAACCTACTTAAGTTGTCAATTTTCATATATAACTCTTCCTCTATTTCATATTATAACATTCATGCCATTAATTTCATAATGTAACTCATACCACGACACACTACAATTGAGTTCAATTGTTCTCTACTTCATCTCTTCTCTGTTATTCTTTTGTGTTGTTTCATCGTTCTTATTTAGCTTCTTTGTTCTTTATTTTATAACAAGTATCAGCAAGGGTCTCTACAATTTTATCATTTGCAAAAGGTAGGCTATAATATTAGTTTGTTTTTCTTGTTTTGGTATTTGTAAACATTGCAATGCATAGTTAAAATGTTTAAGAATGTAATCTTTTATGCATATTGACATATTGTAATTTTACATATGAGTTTACAAAATTATTGTTTGTTAAAAATATTGTTAGTTAA
>JBBPDI010000025.1:12552267-12570126 GCA_037974545.1 Cucumis variabilis | reverse complement strand
GAATTGGAAACTGTCGGTTGGATTTTAGATTAATTACTAATTATTATATTTATATTCTGAATATTGACAAAAGTGAAAGCATTTGAAATTCTAAATTCTTATATAACGATAATTTTTCAATTATTGTGAAGTCTATTCATTCTATTATTGCAATAATTTCTCTCAAATTTTAATTTTTTTTTTATTAATAAAATAAATGTGAGGATGAGAGAAGAGAGCACATGGTATAGTTCTTAAGCTATGCATAAATGATAAACTACTACGAGCAAAAAAATTTGGTTGTGTTTCGAGGGAAATTGCAGTAGTGGAAGTTTGACTACTTTTTTCTTTTGTTGTTGTTAGTTTAGGAATGTGTAAGTTTGATGCACATATTTTCAATTTTGCAAATAGAACAAAAGTCAAATCTATAATCCAAGTGATATCTAAGTGCATTTGGATGCACTTTGTTAGAGAATTTTATTTTAAGAGTGAAAATTTTATTTTACTGCAAATTTAATATAGAAAAGATTGTGGTCTCTCTCCTTTCGCCACATGCATCACATTCAACCAAATGAGAGCCAAGTTGTCCAAACTCATCGATTTAAATCGTTTGATCGTTTCAGTTTGTCTATGTACTTGATTTAGTTTCGGTTAGCATGGATGAATTTAAGTAGTTCAATTCTAGTGTTTTAAGAAATAACCAAGTCGTTTAACTCCACTCCTATATGTAGTTAGACAAAAAAATATATTGTAGACATAGTAAAAATTGGCCTCGAGATATGAAAAGACTAGAATGTCTACAATATTCAACTAAAACCACAATACATGAAACAGTTAACTACACCAAATTGAAGATTTCCCTCCATTTTTTCTATAATCATCATCCATTTTACTTGTATCACTAATTTAGAGCCTATTTAATAACTATTCTCGTTTCTGAATCTTGTTTTAATATTTCTTATTTTATGTTTTTTTGTTTTCTTTAAGAACTAGAAAGGAGAATTTTGAAAGCCTATGATATTTAAGGAAGGAGATTTGGTTTGGGTCAAGGTTCGAAAGAAGCGATTTTCACATCAACGAGATTCAAATTTAAACCCAAAAGGCAACGATCCTTTTCAAGTAATTAAAAAAATCAATAATGCCTACTGGTTGATCTTAAAGGGATAAATATGGGTGAGTGCTACTTTTAATGTTTATGAATTAACTCCTTTTGATGCAGATAACGAGTTTGATTCTAGGACGAATCCTTCAAAAAGGGGAGAAGATGATATGAATTAGGATACCCTTGTATTGGAATCAATACCGTTTTGATTTGGATTCAAGGACGAATCCTCCAATCAAAAAAATGAGAGGATGATATGAATTAACCAAGCATCAAATTATTAATTAGATGTTATTTAATAATTGCCACCCGAACAATCAACTTTGATAACTACACCATCAATTTTTTTATCGGTTTCAAATGTATTAAAAATAGATTTTCAAAATTAAAATAATATATAAACATGCATCAAAATTTGAAATTTATAATTTAAAAGAAATAAATAGGCTTATTGAATTAAAACAAGAAATATTTTTAAAAAGAAAAATATTGAAACTATTTATAAAGTATAGCAAAAACTTATTCACTCTCTATTCTATTTAAGTTTTTTTTTATATATATATATATTTGATAAACATTTTTCTTATGTATTGCTATCTATAACAATTTCCTATAAAATAATATATAATCCAAATATTTAAAAATTTAACATTAAGAGTTAAACATATATAAATATTGTAAAATTAGAAAATAAGACAACAATTCAAAAATAATAACAATAAAAATAGGGTTTTTTTTATAAAAAAAAAATATGACAAACCGGTAAAATATTTATACTCTATAGAATAATGTCGAAAACGAAAAAAGTCCATAAGCCCACAATGAAAAATACAAAAAATACGTCAGTCAACACACGATTAAATGATCACATGCAGGCGTGAGTAATCTTCTTCCAAACGATCGTGTACTATAGTCTAAACCAATGATCTACAATCGTTTAGGTTATGATGCACGATTGTATACTATAGATCGACTAGACGAATGATCTACGATCGTTTAGGTCATGATGCATGATCACATAATTTTTTTAACGATGAAAAAGATACTTCAATTTTAAATGATTGTGTTCATTATGGTAAGTGATTGATTAGATTATATCCACACAATTATGTAGTTCTTTTTAAATTATAGGGAAAAGGCTTCAAATTTAAACAATCGTGTTGAGTTTGATAATTGATCTTTTAGATCATATCCACACGATCGTGTACTATAAGAAAATGAACTTATCCCAACATCAATACACACCAAGTCGGCAAAGGTTTTAATAATAATATTTAATTCAAACCTTTGTCGACGTCAGCGTTGACTACGTCAGCAAAGGTCTATGCATTTATTATTATGGTTGGACTTTCTCTGATGCTATTAGTGAAACGTCGGGAAAAGTCTGGAAAGGCCGATGTTTTTGTGCTGTGTCGGCCTTTCCTTTTCTCTGTCTTTTGAATACAGAACATAAAGAAAAGAAAAAGAGAAAGAAAGTGAAGAAGAAGAGTCACTCGAACGTCCGCCGTCCTCCATCGCTCGTCCGTCCCCCACCACTCCATGCTCCTCCCTCATTCTCCATCGTTGATTTGCTTGGTATAAGATTTTGTCCATTTTTTTTTATTTTGAAACTTATATAGTTTGAAATGCATGTATGTGTAATATATTTTGGATGTTTTATTATGTATAGTTTGAAATGTATGCATATGTAGTTTGAAATTCATTGTATTTTTTGTAATGTATTATGTAATTTTGTATGTGTAATCCATGCAAGATATGTATGTATGTGCAATATATTATGTATATTTTTAAATGAAAATGTATGAATTTTTATATGTAAGTTTGAGATTGGATCTGTAAATTTGAGATTGTATGTTGATATTATATAATCTATGTGTAATGTATGCTTTTTAAAGTTTTGAATAGGAATTAGAAATTGAATTTGATAGTTAGTTTAAATATGAATTTATGTTTAATATCAATTATAATACGAATTTGAATTTAAAGTTGAATACAAATGTGAATTTTATAGCTATCTTGCAATTATAGTAGCCTATTTATTTATGTCAAAAATTAGCTTTCAATCTGATAATTACTAGCTTTGAGATTCTTTAGTAGCTTTTAATTATGTATGAATTGTTAGGCATGTTGAAAGTGTTAGTTAGATTTAAACTTAAGTTTAGATTTGAATTTAATTTTAGTGATATATTAGAAATTGGACAATATAGCCTATTGATGGAGTAAGTTGGAGTTAAGTTGGTGTAAGTTGGAGTAAGTTAGAGGATGTTGGAGTAAGTTGAGAGGAGAGATATAAAACTAATCAAACGTATTTATGTTTTACGGCTTTTAACAAAATGAACAAGATTTAGATGAACTTAGAGATAGGTTTTCGTTTGAGTACAAAGAAGGAATTTTTCAATTTTTAGAGATTTCAAAACATCATGTCATTAATTATGAACAAATAAGGTATCCATAAAAGAGATGTATGAATTCGAATTGGGACTTATTAGAGGGTGTGGAGCAACATCTATTAACCACTGGAATAGCCTCTTCATACATAGATTGGGTGTATCATGGAGAGCCCGTGAACTTGTATAGAGGTACGCAAAGACTTGATGAAGGAACGAGTAGTATTAATAATCATTTTGATGAAGAAACTAGTGATAACCCATTTTCTGAAGAAACGAAATGTTGGGTATGCTGCATGATTTACAAGCTGGTATTGAACACGTAGAAAGGATGAAGGAAGATTGGGATTTAGAAGAAGATAGAACAAACGTGATATTTAAGGAGTTATTAAACCAAGCAAGTCGTGAGCTATACCCCAACTATTTAGAATTTTCATCCCTGAACTTTTTGGTTACGATGATGCATGTGAAGGTTCTAAATGGTATAAGCAACAACTGTTTCGACATGATTTTATGGATAATAAAACATGTATTTTCAATGTGTGGTACCAATATATCTGGTTTATTCTACAAAGCCAAACGTAAGTGACATTAGTTGGGCCTTAGATACGAGACTATTCATGTCTGTAAGTATGACTGTGTATTGTTATGGAAGGAGTTCGAATATTCGCAACAGTGTCCAACTTGAGCTGAGTCTTGATACATGGTTAGTTCCAACGATAGATCATCAAGGAAATTTTTTTGCATAAAGTATTGGGCTACTTTCTGTTGGTGCCGAAATTACAGCGCTTGTTTGTATCGCAAGAAAGCTCGATGGACATGAGACGACATAAGGATAAACGAGTGAAAACAGAGGATGTGTTTAGACATCCAACTGATGTAGAGGGATGGAAACACTTTGATTCTCAATTTTTCGATTTTACTTTAGAGCCACGTAACGTTCGTTTGGGATTAGTTTCAGATGGATTTAATTCGTTCGATCATATGAGTACCTTGTACAGTATGTGGCATGTGGTGTTAATTTCCTACAATTTGTCGCCATGGAAATGCATGAAAGAGTCAAACTTTTTCATGTGTTTGTTCATTCTCGGCCCAAAATCTTTTGGTAGGAAGATTAATATGTACCTACAACCATTAATTGAGGAATTGAAAAATCTATGGACTTTTGATGTGCATACGTATGATTGTCTTATGGATCATTGTTTCAGTTGTATGCAACCTTGTTGTGGAGAATTAATGACTTCCCAGCATATGATGATCTATCTGGGTAAAGTACGAATAAGTCTCAGGCATGTCCCATCTGTATGGAAGATAGATTGTCGTTCGAGATAAGAGAAAAAATAGCTTTCATAGGACATCAATGTTATCTTCCAAATAACCACGTTTGGCACAGAAGTAGACTACATGATGGAAAACTAAAGCGTAAGGCACCTCCAGTAGTAATGAATGATCAAGAAATCTTGAAACAACTAGATTTGTTGGAGTTTCCAATTATGAGCAAACATCCTGCGTTGAAAGATAGAAAAAGAAACATAACTCTTAATTGGACAAAAAAAAGTATTTTCTTCGATCTTCCTTATTGGTCGAGATTACTTATTCGTCACAAACTTGATGTGATGCATATTGAAAAGAATGTTTGTGGTAACTTGGTCGATACATTGTTAAATATTAATTGAAGGAAAAACCAAGGAAACCACAAAGACTTGATTAGAACTACAAGATTTAAAAATAAGAAAAGATTTATATTTGATAGAAGTCGGTAATCGATTGGTGAAACCACATGTGAGCTGCACGTTGACCAGTAGCGAGCGGGTTGAGTTTTGCAAGTTCCTAAAAGCAGTTAAGTTTTCTAATGGATTCATTTACAATATTTCACGATGTGTGAATGGAAATAAGGAAAAAATATCATGATTCAAAACACACGACTGTCATGTTCTGCTGCACCAACTTCTACCAATCGGTGTTCATCCATTCTTACTGAGAAATGTGCACACCATTATTACTAAACTATGCAGTTTTTTTCCAGATTTGTGTGCTAGCACGATAAGAGTAAGTATTTAGACAGATTGCAGGCAAATATCATAGTTATACTCTACAAACTGGAAAGAATATTTTCTCTGATTTTTTTCCAGCATAATGATACACCTTACAGTTCACCTACCATACGAGACCAAGGTTGTTGGTCCAATTTCTTATAGTTGGAAGAATCCTATCGAAAGAAGCCTCTGCTGTTCGTAACAAAGTATGTTCTGAGGGGTCTATTGCAGAAGGCTATCTTATGAACGAATCAAGTACTTTTTGTTCGCAGTATCTAAGTGAGATTGAGACCCAATTCACCATAGATGATCGTAATGACAATAGCATTCCAGAGGATGAGGTGATTGGTGAGTTCAAAGTGTTCGTTCAGAAGGTACAACCATTGGGAGCGTCCTATTTTCAAAGCATATCACAAGAAGAAAGGCGACTCTTTCATTGGTACATTCTCAACAATGTTGATGAAATAGCAGAGTACCGCGAGTATGTATCTCTACACTAATCATGATGATTTTTTGTTATTGTTGCCACCAAAACTCAAAATTATATACTTCAGAACATACATACTATTCATATGTTGTCGGGGTAAAACCATTTCTGAAACTTTGAAAAGACATAAACGAGCTTTTTTGAATGGTTCAAAGGTTAGGTATATAGAGTAGATGACTTTGAGAATTCGTACATGTGGTATTTTATATTCTATATATAATTTGTTCATGCACACTCATTTCAAGTTATAGCAGAAAGCCATGAGAGTTCAAACAATATTTCTCAAGATTTCTTTTCACTCGCAATGGGACATTCACTTGAAGTTCACTCTTACAATAGATGCATTGTCGGTATCATACGATTTCACAAGTTGGAGCGTGATTTCCAACGCACAACACAGAACAGTGGAGTCATGATAATCGGTGAAGGTAGTGAAGGTGGTGCCGATAATAATTTCTACGGTGTTTTGGATGAAGTGTTGCAGGTTCAATATCCCTTTGGACGATATACTTGACTTTTTAAGTGTAGATGGTTTAACACACACATAAAAAAGATCATAGAATACACGTGGCACTAGGCCACAAATCAATAAACACGTCCCATTTTGGTTCGCTAAGTAACCGATGATTCTCGAAACCCAGGGT
This sequence comes from Cucumis variabilis, assembly GCA_037974545.1. Classification (NCBI taxonomy): domain Eukaryota; kingdom Viridiplantae; phylum Streptophyta; class Magnoliopsida; order Cucurbitales; family Cucurbitaceae; genus Cucumis; species Cucumis variabilis. The sequence goes on along the minus strand of JBBPDI010000025.1, from coordinate 12,563,491 downwards.
CATTAAGTTTTCTATCTCGAGGACCCTAAAAATGATATGAATTAGAAAATTGTTCAAGTGGTACAGAATGAACGTGTATGGGACGTGCTAGAAGTGAAAGATGTTGAGAATGACCAATTTAATGTATTGAAAATCGTCATCGAACATTGTATGGACGAAACACTTATAGATGATGGAACTCTATGCAGGATTGAAGTTGATCCTACAGTGGTGAAAAGACCAAATGTGCGTCATGCCGCGAACAATTTCATAAACAATGACGATGACGAGCAATCATCATCATCACATCAAAGTGGGTTAAGCGAAAATGAATAAAAATATCTTCTTAATGTACACACATTAGTCATATATTTTTTTATACATTTAGTTCATGCAGTACTCAGATTTTGTTTAACGTTTGTTGGTTTTCATGTCTGTAGGAATTATGTCTAACTTTTTGGTCAATAATCATGATTTAGACATTTTTCTCAACTTGGATGTGTTAGCTAACGTAGGAGGATAGTCCTTGGTGGGCGACACTCCATGTTCGTCTCATTACACTTACATACTAGTAGTCATCGTTACTGTCCAATCTAATAGACTATTTTTCTTTTATAGAGTCATCTCAACCCTCTCCAACTCCCGTTCTGAGGAGGCGACAACACTCTAGGAACATTGAGTTGAAGAGATACATTCAGCAGAATGGAAAGATTCCCATTTCAATCCCCCCAGGAGGGGATAGACCTGTCTCTGCACATGTCCCTCGTTTTAGCGATACGATCGGTGTGTTGACGTGAGAGACATTTCCAATTCAAGTGCTAAAATGAGGAGATATATCCCGAAAGTGCATCGAGGTCAAGGGCGACCTAAGGGTAAGTTTGTAAAATTTTTAACATATATATATATATTGAAACTACATATATAGAAGACTAATCTCAAATCTATTTCTTTTGTAGCAATTTTTCGTGCTAGATTTTCAGGAACCATCACTTAATCGGTTTGTTGAGCACTAAATGCTCATCGTGTGCAAGAAGTTCAGGGGAGAGAACCGTCGACACTTTAAGAAGTTCAATGATCTTGAAGAAGCACGTGCAGACCCACCATCCAGATAGGTCAATCGGATGCCAGATTGGCACTTTCTTTGTGACCATTACATGACTCGAAAGTTCCAAGTGATTTATATCGTCAGCCATAAAATCAATTAACAGTAATTTGTTTAATTTTTATTTGGATATAACATTTTAATTATACTTTGTCTGATTGTATGAGCAATCAAGTGCTTGTAAGGTTGCTCAAGCGAAGCAGCTTTACAACCACAGAAGTGGTTCTAAGTCGTTCCTTGAGCAACAAGTCGAGCTCACTGTAACACTCGATCGTCCAATGGACCATGTCGAGTTATTTAGAGAGCCACACACCAGTAGTACTGGCGAGTTCGTTTCACCAGCAGCACAGAATACACATGTAAGTTTACCCTAACCTGTTATTACTTTCTATTTAAAATTCGGATGATCTCTCCTAACCTCAGCTTGTATTATTGTGCAGAAACAAATGTTACAACTTCAGGCCCAACCCGTCCTTGAGGGTTCTCAACCACTTTTTGACAACGAGATATGTGAGACTATTTTAGGTAGACGACCAAACTACTCAAAAGATCTTGATTGGGGCCCCAAACCCAAGTCCAAGAAGAGTTCTACTTCCTCAGCTTCTTCCTCCTCTTACGACCACCAAACACATATTGCAGAGGTTAGCCAACTTAGGAACAACCTTGAAAACGCTAACAACATGATTGAAGAACAAAGACTAAGAGAGGAGGAGTGAGGTTGACTAGTAGCAAATCTTAATCGAAAAATAGAAGTGTGATAGACAAATGAACGAAACAATTTGAAGAATGGAATAAAACTATGTACGACAAATGGAACAAATGAGGAAGATGATCGAGGATATGAGTCGGCAACATAGAGGTCTGTGAACACTTGGGGTACATACTTTTTAACATTTCAATTGTTTATTTCTGCATCTATGATACTCTAACTACATTTTTATTTCATCTGTAGGTTTTGTATTTTTTATGTGGCATTCGCGACTACTGGGTATCTATAAGATAGGTTTAAGTTTTTTTTTTTTGTTTCTTTTTTACTTTAATGTAATTATTTTTAAACATTTTGAACATATTATTTGTACGTTTTGAAAATATATATATTGTATTTGATTTATTATAATTAATGTAATTTCTTGTAGCGGCTATTTTTAAATGATAGAGAAAGGGCTTCAAATCCAAACGATCATGCGTGTTGACTATGGTAAGTGATCTTTTAGATCATATCAACACAATCATGTTTTTTTTAAATGATCGAAAAAAGGCTTTAAATTTAAACGACCATGTTGATCGTGGTAATCGATTGTTTAGATCATATTAAAAGAATATTTAAACAATCTTGATATTCTCGAATATCAGAAAGATGAAGTAGCTTCAAAGAATCTTGTCGAAAATTAAATAAGAGATTTAAGTAAAAAAGTAAATCATTCAAAAATAGAAAAAAATCTAGAAGATGAGATGTTGAAATATAAAAGAGAATAAATCACAGAGAATAACAAAAAAGAAAGTGTCAAATCATCCCTAATATTCAAAAGATAATATGAAAATTATAAAAATATTATATCGACTTCATGGACTTTTGATTTTTTTACATAGATCGTAAATATTTTTGTGTTTTATTACATTTATGAAAATTAACTATAAAAATAAAAGAAAAAATAACTATTAAAAGTTAATAAAAGTAAAAAAAACAATTTTAAAAAAATAATCGAAAAGAAAGAATTATGAGAAAAAAAGAAAAAAATCCAAAATAATATAATAAAAAAGAACTATTAAAACAAGGGTAAAACAAGAACTGCGAGAAAGAAATACAAAAAAAAAAAAAAAAAGGAAAACAGAAATTAATTGATGGATTTGAACCTCTACCAACAGAACCTTTAATAAAATTCTTGAAAAGTTATATACAAATAGAAGCGAAGGAGAAATTACTTTGGTAGTATCTCAAATTTAACCTAATTTTAGGAAATGTTTCTTAAATTTAGAATCCAAAATAACTAAATAAAAAACAGAAATAGGATTAACCCTACATCATCATTCAAATTTCAACTACTAATTTCCCCTATTATCATTCTTGTTTTACTTTTAATAATTGCTGATTCAAACACATAACACTTGCTGCATTTTTGCATTTTGTATATTTTTCATGTGCTTTACGGTTGGTGAGAGAACTGATTAAGATAAAAAGAAAACTTCATTTAATATCTTTATCTTAAAATAAATAATAATAACCAAAAAATGTGGTTTTAAGACATTGCAATTGCAATTGCAAGAATATGACAACTTTCTTTCATTTTCGTAGTAATTGCAAGAATATGACAACTTTCTTTCATTTTCGTAGTAAAAGATTATATAGTCCATCATTTACTTGATACAACATTGCTTCACAACTTACACACTTTCAAATTAACATTAAAAACAAAAAAAGGATTAGTTTCACATTTTGGTCCCTATGGTTATCCTATCATTTTAAAAGTTATAACTTCTTTTTGGATAAAGAGTAAATTTTAAAAGTTAGAATTTCATCTTATGGTTTGATAAAACTCCATAATTAGTCTATAGTTTGATAAAATTTTCATAAATAATGTAGCAACTCTTCATGAGAATTTTATCAAATTAGAGACTAAATTCTAATTTTCTTTTCTATAGGGCCTGTTACCCAAAACAAAGTATTGGAGAAAAGAAATCAAATAGTTGATCCATAATTAGTCCATTGTTTGATAAAATTCTCATAAATAATCTGGGACTATTTATGAGAATTTTATGAAATGATATAAACTAAATTCTAATTTTCTTTTCTATATGGTCTGTTACCCAAAGACAAATTACTGGAAAAAATCAAATCAAATAGTTGATGGAAAGGAGTGATAGTTATCCAAAACCATGTGATAGAAGTCCCAAGATGCACTTCCTTCTGATATAGGACTTTGACCAAGTGGGTTTTGTCCCACATACTTCTGTACGTTTTCAGCTTCAGCCAACCCTTCTAAATAAATTCTAAGATCCCCACTTGTACCTGCCACACCCACACACCCACAGTCTTACATATTGTGCAATAATTTAGCATGATTCTCAAAATAAGCAAACATGACTTTAACTTTGTCTAGAAAAAACATTTTTTTAAAGTTAATTTTGAAGTTCGAGTTATATGGTCAAAAAAATTACTTTAAAATTCAAATGATACACTTAATTAGTATTAATATAGACGTCACTTTAAAAGTCATGTCAACCTAATTCTAAAAATGTTAATATAAACATCACGCAAAATGTAAATGAAACTCACCAAGTGAAGTATCTTTTTCTTCATCCAGAAACGTGTAGGAATATGGAAAAACTGCAGAGTGTGGCTGCAAGAATAAACATTTACCAAAGAAGCAAGATTAAAAACAAATTGTATATCCAAAGAACTTGTGAGAAAATATGAGATAAAACGTGACTGAAACATCAAAACCATCCATTGATTATAATCTTTAATGATCCAAAAAATGAATAAACATACAGGATTAAGCAACGATTTGTATGGAGAATCGTCCAGCAACAACGTATTCGATTCATTATACTCTCCCTCTTTCCACGGAAGATTTGGGTCCTGCTTCTCCCAAAGTCTCCTTAGTTGCTTGAAAACTACATGTTTATGCTTGTTTTCGAGAGTCTTAAATTTTGAAGCAGCACAGTGTGATAGATCCTAATAAAGTGCAAGGGAACAGTCACTCGAACTATATTAAACTTAAAAGTCACGTTGGGTTCAATGCAATTAAATCAAATTAATGAGCTAACGTGCAATGTGAATAAAATCTAGAGTCCCAAATGTAAGTTCACTAGAATTTCACAAAAGAACTTTTAAGAGAAGGAAATATTAATCCTCACCCAACAAAATAATAATTTGTGCTTCATGTCTCCCAACAAATAATCAACCATTCTTGATACATTCTTCCTTCAAAGGATTAAGAGGGGATGAATTACTTGTTTGATATAGTTCATTACCCAACTACAACTCTTGATTCCAATCTATACAGATATAATTAAAGCTAATAAAGGAACTTAGAAATAAGTATCAATTGAACACAATAAATCCATCAATACCTGTTTCTTGATGACCATATGCCAATTTCAAATCTCTCAAAGCAGAACTTCACGAAATCTAAATAAAAAGGTCTTTTGAAAACTAAAATTCAAAACCAGAATTTAATAAATATAGAGAAATAACTTGCTCTGAACTTAATAAATATAAAATCTTGATCAATTCTTACCTGCATGTCGAGCAATACTAATGTCTGCTTTCCGTTCCTTGGGGGGAGGAGATACTATATCGACAAGCACACCATTTATATCAAGAACGAGAAGCTTTTTTCTCATCTGACAATTAGGTGGTCGTGAAAGAGGAGGTTGGAATATCGATAAGCCATTAACTTCTTCATGGACAGGACCAAAGGAAAGCTGTTGAAAACTGTCCGTCACTACTTCACCATTAATTTGATCAAAACGTTTAGGTGATGACACTCTACTCAAATCTTGGGCACAACTCAGAACGTCCTCATTTGGCTTAGAATCTGGGTTCTGTGAATCATCAAGGAACTTCAACATTGCCTTTCAATTTATTCCCTCCTCTGCCACCACGGATAATTCAGTCCATGTAAACCTTCTATTAATTTTATTACCTTTACTTTTAAAATGTTTGCTTTAGAACTACACTTTTTAAAATATGGCAATTTTGATATCTATACACAATGAAACCCTTTAATATAAAGTTTTTTGTTGCATTTCAAGAAATTTATTACTCAAGAAGAATTCAAAAGGGCACGTTTTAAAAGTATGCAAAGCAAAAATGGACAGAAAAGAAATCAAAATGGAAAAGGTGAAGAAATACAGTCTAAAATGGATATATTCTATGTACAAGGACCAAAATGAATAAAACTAGAAAGTTCAGGGACTAATATAGTATTTAAACCAAAATCATAAAGTCAACTTCAATTGGAAAAGGTGGATACCATCTTTTAATGTAAAGGCATACAAGCAATTAAGAGACTACCATCTTTGGTATTCCCTTTCTTTGATAGGGCCTCTTCTGTAAATCTTTGTATATTTCATTTATTTAATGAAATGGTTTCTTATCTAGAAAAGAAAAAGAAAAAGAAAAAGAAAAACTGGTATGGTATCTTATTGTCAGAATTAGTGAGCTTGTTGTGATGGTATCTTCTTGTCAGAATTAGTGAGCTTGTTGTGAGTAGAAAACCAAAGGATAGTCTTGTAATTTATGTTACCTTAATTATTCTTTCCTTGTTGCCTATTAATTTTCTCATTAGTTGGATAAGAAAATAATAAGAAAAATTCTATTGAGTTTTTCTCCTAGAACTAGGGTTTCCACGTAACTTGGTGTTATTTCTTTTTATCGCTTTCGGTATGGTATCAAAGAAGGATAACGATGAAACTCTAGACACCAATTTCAATGGAACCCAAACAGAGGATCATACAGCCGGCAAGACAGCCGTCGATATCGGCGCTATTGTCGATGCCTGAATCAGCGCCGCCATGGATGCCTTACTCTGCCACCTTCAGACCACGCCAGCCAGTACTTTCCTACAGCTGAACCCTCCTGTCTACACGCCCGCAAACACAACAAAACCCCAATGCCTTTGTCCTACCGCTGCAAAACCAACCAAACTCCACTGCCCTTGTGCCACCGCCACAAACCCAGCCAATCCCTACTGCCCACGTGTCACTGCAAACACTACACCTGAATCTGCCGCCACCATCTTCACCCATCCTACCATCCTTATTGCAACCACAAACCCTAGGCCAACCAAACCAACTTCTTCCTCAACACTAACCAATCGAAAATTATATCCTACCCGAAAACTCTATCCAACGATCATCCCCGTGTTGGTAACTTCCATACCCAATCGAAATTTGAAGTTGGTGAGTCCTCAGCCCAATCCAAACTAAAGGTGCTGGATACCACCCAACAACAATTGGCTATGTTTTGAAAGCAACTCGTAGCATTTGAGGCAGCCTTCGGAGCCCTTACACACACATCTAGTCCTAGCATCCCAACCAACTCACTCATGTATTTCGAGAATCCGGTAATTTCGTTCCCTAATTTGTCTTCTATTTACATGTTTGGTTTTGTGGCATAAACTACAGGAGGTTTTGAAGGGGAGAAGCTGAATCGCTAGAACTACTTCTCTTGGTCACAATTCGTTAAAATGATCCTAAAAGGGAGCCAAAAAATTGGCTTTCTAACAGGAGAGATACCTCGCCGCCGTCCATCAGATGATTACCAGGACATTTTTGGAAAGGGGAAGATTTTCTTATTCGGGCCATGTTAATCAACAGTATGGAACCACAAATTGGCAAACCTTTGCTGTATGCTGCGATTGTCAAGGATATATAGGATACAACTCATAAACTTTATTCGAGGCATCAAAATGTCTTTCGTCTCTATACTTTGAGAAAACAAGTCCATAAATGCAAGTGGGGGACTATGGATATCACATTCTATTTTAACAAACTTTCTCTCATTTGGCAGGAAATGGATCTTTATAGAGAAATTGTCTAGAACTGTCTAGTGATGGCATATAGCACTCTAGAGTTGACAAGGTTGAAAGAATATATGATTTCCTTGCTGGTCTAAACTCAAAGTTTGACATAGTTCGTGGTCATATACTGGGCTAGAGACCTATTCCCTCCCTAATGGAGGTTTCTTTTGAAGGTTGCCTTGAGGATCGTATGAGTGCTATGAACATCTGACCACTCTTGCCATTGATTCTGTTGTCTTCAGTGCGAGGTCCTCTACTCATGACAATGAGCAACAAAATGGAAAACTAGTTCCTATCTGTGAGCATTGCAAGAAATAATGGCACACCACAGAATAGTGTTGGAAATTACATGGTTGTCCCCCAGGAGGTAAGAAGCATCCTCTGAACGACAAACAAAATTCAGCGCGAGCTTTTGTGAATGAGTCTGCTGGAACCCCTCCACCATCTGGTCTCATTGGTAACCAAAAACAAAGGTCCAGCCGAAAAGACCAGAATGATCCCAATCCATCCATGCTCGAAGCTATTGCTTAGTCAAGTATGTCTTAGTCCCTCAATCTAATCAGTGTTGATGGGAAGAATCCCTGGATTCTGGATTTGAGTGCTATGGATCATCTGACAGATTCCTTTGAGAGTTTTGTTTCTTATATTCCTTATGTCGATAATGAGGAAGTCAGAATTGCAAATGGTTCCTTGGCCCTTATTGTTGGGGGAAGGGTAAATTTTTTCCTTTGAAGGGCTACCCCTACAAAATGTGTTGCATGTGCCCAAATTCCTTATAACTTACGTTATCTATAAACAAGATTACCTGTGAGCTGAATTGCAAAACAACTTTCTTATCTGATTTTGTTTCTTTTCAGGACTTGAGCTCGGGAAGGATGATTGACACTGCTCGGCACTGTAGAGGACTCTACCTCCTTAACGACGATGCTTCCTCTAGTAGTACTTCTAGTACTTCAAGATGAGTGAATTTGAGATTAAAGACTTGAGAAATCTAAAGTACTTCCTTGAGATGGAGGTAGCTAGATAAAGAGATGGTATCTCTGTATCTCAAAGAAAGTACACCCTTGATTTGCTGACTGAAGCAGTATGATGGGATGCCGACCTGCTGATACACCTATCGAGTTCAATGCTAAACTAGGTAATTTAGTTTATAAATAAAAATACAAGCATCTGGTGAAGAAGTTGATCTACTTATCTCACACTAGACTACACATCTCCTATGTTGTAAGTATCCTTAGTCAGTTCATGCAGGCTCCTTACAAGGAACACATGGAGACAATTAACAGAATTCTGAGGAATTTGAAAACAACTCCTGATAAATTTTTGATGTTTAGAAAGACTGATAGAAGTGTATTAAGGCCTATATACTGATTCTAAATGGACAGGGTCTGTTGATGGGTAGAAAATCCACCTCTAGGTAGTGTACTTTTGTGTGGAGCAATCTCGTAACTTGGAGGAGTAAGAAGCAAGGGGTTGTGACCAGAAGGAGTGCTGAATCTGTGTACAGGGCTATGAGTTTGGGGATATGTAAGGAGATTTGGATGCAAAATTTTTATCTGATCTTCATCAAGACTATAAAGTGCCTATGAAATTATTCTACGACAATAAGGCTGCCATTAGCTTTGCTAACATTATTAAAGAAAGACTGGACAATAGTAGCATATGCATTCCTTACATTCCCTTGAGTCAACAGAGTTTTGATTCATGTGTTAGCAAGTTGGGTCTTATTGACATTTATGTCCCAACTTGAGAGGGAGTGTTAGAATTAGTGGGCTTGTTGTGTGTTGAAAGCTCAAGGGGTAGTCTTGTATTTTATGTTACGTCGAAGGAATGGCGAAGGAGAAATCCGCGATGATTGAAGGATTAGCGAAATCTGCAAGTAAAGGACCGACGATGGAGAGAGTTAATGGTAGTTGTACTAGCAGTGCAAAGGTGTAAACCATATTTGCTTGGGAGGAAATTTATTGTTAAAACAGATCAACGTTCATTAAAGTTTCTGCTAGAGCAAAGAGTCATTCAACCACCACCAGAAAAGGATAGCTAAACTATTGGGCTATACATTTGAGGTTGTTTATTAACTAGGACTAGAGAATACAGCCGTGGATGCCCAGTCAAAAGTGCCTCCAACAATGCATTTGTACCACCTCTATTAGATCATATTGTTATAACAGACGAAGTGGAAAAAGATCCTCAATTAAAGGAAATAATTGCTGAGATACAGAAAATTGAGGGAAGAGCTACTAACTTTCCCTTACAGAAGGGAATGTTGAGATATAAAGGGAGACTAGTAATATCTAAGTTTTCAACGTTGCTACCCACTATCTTGCACACCTATCAATATTCAGTCTTGGGGGACACTCAGGGTACTTGAGGACCTATGAAAGATTGATGGGAGAGTTGTATTGGGAAGGTATGAAACAAGATGTAAAGAAGTATTGTGAAGAGTGTCTAGTTTGCTAACGCAATAAATCATTGGCTTTGTCTCCAATGGGGTGGTTGTTGCCATTAGAGGTTCCAAACACCATTTGGAGTGATATTTGAATGGATTTCATCGATGGATTACCTAAGGCTGCAGGGTTTGATGTGATCCTAGTAGTGGTGGACAGACTGAGTAAATAAGCATATTTTTTAGCATTGAAGCATCCATAAACTGCCAAGTCAGTGGCTGAAATATTCGTTAAAGAGATCGTGAGATTGCATGGTTATCCCATATCCATAGTGTCAAATAGAGATAAAGTGTTCCTTAGTAACTTCTAGCATGGAATGTTTCGTCTATCTGGAACAAGATTGAGCAGAAGCTCAGCTTTTCATCAGCTGGGGCAGATAGAGGTAGTAAATCGGGGAGTGGAAGCTTATCCGCGTTGCTTCTGCGGGGAGAAACCTAAAGAATGGGTGAATTGGTTGCATTGGGCAGAGTATTGGTATAATAACACATACCAAAGATCAATCACACTCCATTTCAAGCTGTTTATAGCCATCTACCACCACCACTTGTCTATTATGGAGATGTTGAGACCTGAGACCCCTAATTCCACACTTGATCAACAACTTAAAGAGAGAGATGTTATATTGGAAGCATTGAAAGAGCACCTTAGAATTGTCCAATAAAAGCTGAAGAACTATGCAAGTTTTTCAGGCCATACAAAGTGATAGAAAAGATTGAGCTAGTTGCATATAGATTAGAGTTGCCGGCCTCAGCTGCTATACACCTGATATTCCACGTTTCACAACTCAAGAGGATGTTATTCAGTTGGTCCCATACGTATCTGAAACTCAAGAATGGAGAACTATAGCAGAAGAGGTGTTTGGTTATCACAAGAACCCTTCAACAGGAGTGTGGGAAGTGCTGATCAGTTGGAAGGGATTGCCACCACATAAAGCTACGTGGGAGGTCTAATGATTTCCAGCAACAATTTCCTGACTTTCACCTTGAGGACAAGGTGGATTTGGAGGAGGAGAGTAATGTGTTAGGATCCCACCTAACAAGGATTATCTTAAGAAGAAAAGATGAACTCAAGAACACTTAAAAACATCCAAACATGAAATATATGCTAGAAGATCATAATAACAAGTAACAAATAACCCTAGCCTTTTGAGAGGGCTAGACTCTCCCAAG
>JBBPDI010000025.1:12538471-12551631 GCA_037974545.1 Cucumis variabilis | reverse complement strand
CCAAGGTTCCCTTACAAGGAAATCTCTCTACAAAATTCTTCACACCTCTCCCCAACCTTTCTCCTACTATTTATAACAAAAAGACCTAACCAACTTACTAGCTATTTACTAATAGCCGCCACTCACAACTCTCCTCATTTTCTACTAGTAATCCACTATTTCCTATCTAGGGTCCTTACATAATGTTAGCCCACCTATTATTTTACAATATAGTAGAAAAGGGAAGAAGGGGAGGGCACATGTTATAGAAAGCGTGAGCAATGAGTTATTAGAGAATAAGCTGTTAATATAGGAGGGAAGTTGGGGAGAGAAGGGGGAGGTCATTTTGGGGTAGATTTCTGTTTTCATCCTTGAGAGATAGGATAAACAATGAACGAGAAAGTTTGTTATTTCTTTTACATTTTCATATGTTCTGTTACGAATTGATCATTGATCAATTCTTTATTGTAATCCTTCATTCCTATCAATTGAATAAGAACATACCGAGTTGGTGTTCTATCACAATACCATGTTAGTGCCAATAGCATCTTCAAGTGAAAAGTCAAGAATTCCATTTACAAAGCTCTGATGGAATCTTCTTCCAGACCTAATCATTCCCACTAATACAGACACTTATAGCTTATCATTAGTAAATAGTATTGAACTAGAGGGAACCTTCCCCAATGGCTTGTAAAACTTGGGTGCTGGTTTCCAATTCCCCGATGCAGCCATCTTGTCCCAAAAAGGCTACTGCTTTAAGTAAATTGACACCCTACACCTCAGCTTTGAATTCCTTATCACAACAATACATGTCAACTTGGGTTTTTGCAATTTTCTAAGTTTTGTATACCTAGATCAAAGTCATCCTGGACACCATCTTATTCTTGCAACAACTAATCAATAGATGAAATAGCATAAAAAAACTTACAGCATCTAGTTAACTACCATTTGGTGGAAAATTTATTTGAGGCTGGAACAACCTGACTAGCAATTTTATACCATTGTATGTAGGATAGAAAAACCAAAATTATAGTTGAACTATGCATCTAAGGGTTTAACGAAGGTTCTCACAATGTGGTGGCGACATCAACGATTTCTCTGGTTGAGAGGAACGTATAATAGTTAGAGGGGTGTGAGAAATCAAACTTACATTGATAAATAAATTCTTAAAAATAAAAAAATAAAAAGTGACATAATACCTGAGCATGCAAAAATAAAATCCCGAAAAAGAAGTTGAACAGCAACACTACAAATAGGGGCACCAATCCATTAGATTTGCTCAACCCAACTCTTAGAGTTGTCCTCACCAAAACAATGAAGCAAAGTTCCAAGGCATCTGATGACCACCTTCATAATTTGACGACACTGGCTACTTAATAATCATGCATCGTTACTTAATTTCTCATTGCCAAAAATAACTCAACCAAAAATGATTGGCTACAAGGTCTGTATATGGATGCTAAAGGCAAGGAAACACCAAAGAGGCACACAAAATAAATGAGAATCCTTGGAACATTTTCTCTCATTCATATATGAAAACTTTGTTTCTTGTTAAAAAAACACGAGATTCTCACCCTTCTGATATTGAAAGCTCCACACAGAATTCTATAGGAACATTGTCCTGAAGTAGCCGACTATAGGGTGGGCAATAGTTGCAACAAACCAGTTGTCGACATAGCTTTACTGTATTGGCACACACTGACACTTGGACACGAATTCTTTAATTTCCTTGTTAAGTATATTTATTTATTGAAGGAAAATTACAGCAGAATTCAACAAAAGGAACTAAAAGGAAAATAACAGAAACAATCAAAACAGCACTTTCTAGAGGGCTGGAAATCTTCTTCCTATAAGCCAAGCTTGATTGCAAACCCAATGCCCCCTTTCTTCAGCAAAAACCCTTCATTCTTCATGATTCCCATGTTCTCAATGAATTTCACTCCCGTGGTCCCCATCAGCCAAACTAACTTCACCTCCACTACTGATATTTTCTCCCACATTTCCCTTTCAACCCCTCCTTTTTATATGTATTTATAATTAGGGGCCTTACAGAATCTCCTCCCATTACAGGTTAGCTGCCATATGTTTGTAAGTTCATAAATCCTCAGCTTGTCTCCCAATTACTCCTTAGTGATATTCTTGCAGTAGGATTTTAAATAATGAATCTCCCCTTCAACTTCAAATGATCCCCTTTCACAGTTAAATAAGTACTTTAGGAACACGAATGAGAAGAACAAGATGTTATCCACTGGTTTCTTAGTTCTTCTAAACACTCGTCCCTTTTCGTTAGGTGAAACCAAAGGGAGCTGAAGTAGGACAAAGAAAAAGCATCTGCCGCCTATTTAAGAGCCCAGACAAGTATTACATTTGAAAATCATAGCCCAAGAGCTTAATCAACCGTTTTTGGTGCTGCAAGCTCACTGATTGTTGTTTTAGAAAAAGATTCAAATCCTTCTGGCTTCTACGTACTAGCTACAAACCCAATGCATAAGTTTGTTTGAAACTCTAATATAACCAAGAAACTAGGTCCGTCAAAAAGCATGTCATTTGCATATCTATAGCAAACAGAATGTACATCATATATTATATGCCATATTAATTTTTTATTCATTGATCGTACAAACTCAATGCTTGCCCCTAGCCAAGAGTGTCTTGCTTTCAAGGTCTAAATGAAGCCTAAAGGATTTGATAAAACTGGCCAATAAAACCAAACAACCACAATAAGAGTCCAAGTAAAATTGATATGTTTCCCTTAAGTTCACCATAAATTAACTAAAGTGAACTCTTAGCCTAACTTTTCTTATATGTTCCCAACTGGAACATGTTTCTAAAAAATAGTAATAATATTTAAAAGAAAAATGACGCTTTAAGCAAGATAGCCTCAATGGGTTGTTGAGATCAACATTTTTTTCCTAAAAACGGTAAGTTTTCTCTTCTCTCTCCTCTCTCCTCTCTCCCCTCTCTTTCCTCTCTCCTCTCACCCACACTCTTCTCCCTCAACTCCGGCCACGGCTTTCCGGTCACGTCGTCTCCCCTCTCTCTCTGGCAACATCAAATCCGGCGAGTCAAAGCTCTATTTTTTTTTGGCAATGGAAGTTAAAAGCTGCAAGATCGTAAACTCTTTCTAGTGTATCTGGTTCGAAAAGGGGAGGTTCCATATTGAAAATGTAGACTTCCAAAAAATTCTCAGCTTATCAAAGACCCAATTGGAATGGTTCATTGATTCAACAGCAGCACTAGTCAAAGAACCAGATTGGAAGTTCTTTAGCAAATTTGGGAGCAAGAAACCGGTATTACAAAACTATCCAAATTCCGAACCGCATCAAGTTGGTTCCTGAGATGCGTTGCTAGAAGTACTTCTGGAATGCAATCGTTCATCCACATCTACTCAGGAGAAGCCTGGAAAGGTTGGATATTCTTCTTCAATATGATCAAGTCTTTTTTGTTAACCCATAACTACACCTCCTGGCATTCCACTCTCCAATTAGAAGCCGGTCATTCAAGTCAGAAAGTTCCCCATCTCCCACAGACAGAATTAAGCTATGAAGACAAAGTGAAGCATTCAAAAAAAAAAAAAAAATTTACACTCTGTTTCAGTTTAGAAAAACAGAGCATGGCTTCTTCTCCCAAAAACCCAACCCATTCATTTAAGAAAAGTCTCATAGAGGAAAAATTTTGGGTGAGGAAATGTGAAGATATCTTAGAGGAAGAATTCAATAATCTATGGGTTTTAAACAAACTTTTCTTTTTTTGATGATTGGAAGAACATTGAGTCATATCTAGAGGATCTCTTTCAAGTTAAAATCAATATTAACCCTTTATTTGTAGACAAAAACATCATCAAAGTTACTCAAGGAAAGTTTGAAGATTTAATTCATGCTCAGGACAAATGGTTCAATTATGGAAAATTTCATTTGTTATTCAAAAAATGGAATGAAGCCAAACACAGCAGACCAACTCTTATTGAAGGCTTCGGAGATTGGTTGTCAATCAAAAATCTTCATCTCAACTTATGGCGAAGAAATATCTTTGATGCAATTGGAGCCTACTTTGGTGGATTGGAAAGTATAGCCTTAGAAACACTCAATCTGATCAAGTGCTCTAGAGCAAGAATTAAATTTCAGAAAAATCTTTGTGGATTCTTACCAGCAACTATAGAATTAAAGAGTGAGAATCGAGGAAATTTTTTTCTTAATTTTGGGGATTTTGAACCCTTAGAAGTTCCTGTAATAGTCCAACGTGATTTATTTCAAAGTGATTTTTCCAATCCTATTGATTTATGTAGAATAAATTCAATGATTTTAGATGAAGAACTCCAAGGTGATGGCCTCCCAGAGACCTAGAATTTTCTCAAACAGAATGCTCCATCCATCTCAAGGAATCCTTTCGAAGCATTTAGGAAGTTGGGGGATGAAGAAGAAAACCTTGGCTGGCCGGAAAGAGATTCAACCCTTGAATCCTCGCCGGAAAAAAATAATTTTCAGAAGGCAAAATTCAAATTTGGGTATAGCTGGCATCTCCATGTGCTTAGAAGGGGAAAAGACTTCACCAGAAGAGAGAGAAAAACAGACCTCAAAAAAAGAAAAGGCAGCCAGCCGGCAATTTAATATCTCAAAAAACGGCTCACCTAGCCCTCCCCAACCAGATATTTTCCAACTTAATGTATCTCCAGGCATTGTAAAAGATGACACACAGATGGTAGGCCCCACGAAATTTATTAATCAGAATTCCAATGGCTTTTGGTATTCTGACGAATTAGAGGAAGAAACAGAGTCCTCTCCTCCATCAAGGAACTTCACTTACGGGGCCATCCCCTGTTTTCAGTTCTCAACCAAAATTACTCGCCTCTTCCAAGATTAAAATATTCTCTGCAAAGAAAGCTATTCCATCTCATGTCAGAAAATTTTCTAAGCACCTCAAGACCTATACCAAAGGGAGAATTTCTTTTCGCAACATTTGGACGGGCTTGGCTAATTCTAATTTATTAGAGGAAAGTTGTGTGAACTGTGAAGATACAAATTCCAAATTCAGTTGGTAACAGGTCAGTCCTGCCTTCCTCTTTAAGTAATAAATTTTCTCAATCCTACTCCAAACTTTCTGGTTCATTCTTTAATTTTGTGCAAGGTACTTCTTGTCTCAAAAAAGTAGAGAACCCAGAAGATGAAATCATGGAAATTGAATCAATCACCAGTGTAAGTAGTGCAGAAATTGAACCAGTTGAGGAAGAAATAATTCAAACAGAGTCAGAGAAACAAGAGGACAACGACTCTCTCAGCCCAGATTTTATTAAATTGTTTTCCTCCCCAGAGCAAGAAATTTTGTGCAGGTCGGCAAGTATCTTTCCCCCTCAAGAGTTGGTTCCATTCTTGGCAGCATGTGAAATTGAATTGATATAAGACAGAGGTAGCAAAGGTGAAGATTATATCATGGAGCACTAAAGGAATCATGGGCCAATCGAAACAATTGGCTATTAAAAATCTTTTGAAGAAAGTTAATCCAGAAATAGTATTGATTAGGAGACCAAAAGAGAAGAGATTGACAATTGTATTATAAAGGCACTATGGAGTTCAAAAGGAATTGGCTGGGTCTTGGTTGGAAGATCAGGAGGTTTGCTGATTATGTGGGATGAACCTAAGCTGTCGATTATTGATGTTCTGAAACGAGACTATTCTCTTTCAGTAAAATACAGCACAATCAATAAAAAAAATATGTTGGATTTCAATCATCTATGGACTCACACATTATCGAGATAGCAACCAAATTTGGCCGGAGTTGTCTCTTCTTTCAGATCTCTGTACAGGAGCTTGGTGTTTGGGAGTTGATTTCAACATCACTCGAAAAGTACAAGAGAGATTTCTAGCAGGAAGATTAACAAGGGGAATGAGAAAATTTAATAAATTCATTAGAAAGGCAAAGCTGCTAGAAATTCAACGGTAAATTCACATGGTCAAGAGAAGGAAGGTCAATTTCACATTCTCTGCTGGATAGATTCCTAGTAACTACTGATTGGGATGAATCCTTTGTCGATATCAAAGCCTCCCGAAAAGAAAGACTCGCTTCAGATCATTTCCCCATCTTATTAAAAGTAGGTGCTTTTGAATGGGGCCCCTCACCATTTCACTTTTGAAACAGTTGGTTGCTTGATAAGCAGTGCTGCCAAATTATAAAAAATTCCTTGACCTCCGGAAATTATCAAGGATGGGCTGGTTTTGTCATTTATTCAAAACTTCGAAGTTTAAAAAGCACCCTGAAATCTTGGCATGTGGACAGTGAAAGAGCTAGAAAAAATCAAGAAGAATCTTTGCTTCAAGCTCTTGCAAATGAAGAAATTAAGAAAGAATCTTTGAATATGTCATCCCTAGACAACATTCTGAAATTGTCTATTAAATCGGACCTTCTAGAAATTTATAGGAGAGAGGAAAGAGATTTGATTCAGAAAAGTAAGCTGAATTGGTTACAATTGGGAGATAAAAATACTAGATTCTTCCATTGCTTTCTTGCTGCCAAAAAAAGGCGTAGCTTGATTTCAGAGATAATTTCCTTGCTCTCTTTAATGAGTTTTACAAGAATGGGAGGTTAAATGCATGTGTAAAAGAGAACTTCATTTGTTTAATCAAGAAGAAAGAAGATGTAGTAAGGGTAAAAGACTTTAGACCAATAATTCTTATAACATTAATTTATAAATTGACTGCAAAGGTTATCGCAGAGAGATTAAAGAAAGTAATGCCAAGTATTATTGCTCCATCACAATGTGGCTTTCTAGAAGAGCGCCAAATCTTGGACCCTATTTTAATAGCAAACGAAGTTGTGGAGGACTATAGAATCCGAAAAAAGAAAGGATGGATCATTAAATTAGACCTTGAAAAGGCCTTTGACAGAGTGGATTGGGAATTTTTAGAAAAAGTAATGAAAAAGAAGAACTTCGACGCAGGATATTGTGTTAAATTGGCCAGCCTTTACAGCCTCCCCACCTTGAAGTCCTTGATCATCAAGACTTCTGGATCATCCCTCTGCTTCAAATAGTTTTTTGCTCAATCAATCAAGGCTTATTCTTCTTATTCTGCTTTGTTCTCGGCCTACTGTCTATGATTTATGATTTTGCTTTAGACAAATTATTTTTATCATTTTGTTTAGCCTTGTATTTGTGGCTTTTTGTTTGATCTTGTATCGTCGCTTTTTGGATGTGTTGAGGGCGCTATGGGGGTGTCAACCTAGTTGACATGCCTGGGTGCGCCTACTGATCTCCCTCCCCCTTATTGCTCTTTGTATAACTCATGTACATTGAGTTTTGTCTCTTTATTTATATTAATAATAGTGAGACTCGTATCCTTTTAAAAAAAAAACAAAAAACAAAAAAAAAAGCGAGATAGCCTCAAATCCAAAAGCCAACAAAAACATAATCTAAAGCTGCTTTGCTTGAGTTCATCCTTCCCCATACACCAGAAGAGCAAAATGAGTACATGATCACAACATGGGAAAGAAGATAAAGAAAGGAGTATCCAAAGCTGACTTATTTAATGACTTAACAATCTGGCTGCTTTATATATTTGCACTTTCCTTTATTTTTTACTTTCCTTCTTTTCTATCAAGCCCCAACCAAGGTTCCAGATTTCACACTCCCATGTTAGGCTCTAAATTTCTGCTTCATAACTGAAAGAAAAGACAAAGAAGAAAAATATATTGGTATGGAGACTCATGGCCAGAAGGCATTGCTCACCAACAGTCTTGGCCTTTAATTTCATCATCCTCTGCTATTTCCATCCTTTTGTCATTTAACCCCAGAAATCTAATTGTATTTGGAGACTAAGGTCTACACTAACTGGTAACAACCCTGAGTTATAATATCCCTTTTATAGTCTTTTTTAGCTCTCTCTGGTTCTACAACTAGCTGAGTATTAAATCTGATACCGTACTTCCATTTTATACCAAAACATAATTATGAAAAGATAAGGCCACCAAATGAATCTACAGAACAGTTTATTGCACTCGTCCAGTTAAACAATATTTTTGTATCCCTTTATCGAGCATCAAATGTACCCATGAATATAGAGGAAAATAACAACAATTAAACAACATACATGACAGAGAAACCAATTTGATAAGTATACAGGCTAATCGTGCTATATATTTCTTAAGAATTTTCGGCTTCAACAACTAAAAGCCGATCCGGAGACTGCAAGCCCATTATAACCTAACATTTTCAGAATAACATCAGGCTACTCTTTGAATTTCATCTCCAGAAACCTTTTAAGGAATCAGTCATATACCCAAAACTCAGCATAAGATCAAATCACGTGTTGACCAAAATAAATAGCAGGTTTCAATTGAAAAACGACAACAAGAAAAATGTTTGATGTTTAAGGCTTAAACTAAAGAAGAATCACACAAACCCCTAATAATAGAAAATCATCGAACTAAGTTGTTACCTCTTTCTCAATCGTGTCACACTGGTGCAGGACGTTCCTTAATCTTGGCTCGCTCGATCAAATTCGAAGAACTGAAACGAGTCACAAGAAAAGATAATCGAACGAGGGATAAACGAAGGAAAACAGAAGCGGAAGGAGGGTGTTGATGATGGGAGAAGGGAATGGAAAACGAGAATGAGAAACGGAAAGAGTGGAAATAAAATTGTAGAGAGAGACGTACGCGGGAATGGACAGCGAACGAGGCGGCCGATTTTAAAGATTTGATAACGAACTTCTGGGTAACGTGCGTCAGCCGTCAGGTTAGGTGGACGTCAATTTTCATTTAAACCTCGGTCTCTTTCTTAACACCAAACATTCGGATTGTAATCAAAATTGGTGGAAGTTTAATGAAATTTTATGGTAAATTGTCACAGCCTAAAGGTTTGGCCTCCGAAACTAGAATTTTTTTTTTTTTTTCATCTCGAACGAAATCGAGCATTTAAATTTTAGGATTGTTTTGGACTTTTTGTTGGTGCATCTCAAGGAAATGGTTCTAACCATTTTTTAAATCTTTTCAAATCTTAACTAATCTTTTTATTGAAAAAATAATTAAAAATTAGGATTTATGTCAAATTTTCAAATTTATCTCCAGAGTTTTTTAAAAAAAGATAACAAACAAATAAAATATTTATACTCTACATAAACAATTTCAAAAACGAAAAAAAGCCATAGGCCCACAATAGAAAATACCGAAAATACCCCAACCAAAACGAGATTAATCGGTTACACATGCGAGTAATATTCTTTCTAAACGATCATGTATTACAATCTAAATGAATGATCTATGATTATTTAGGTCATGATGATCGTATAATTCTTTTTAACAATGGGAAAAAATGCTTCAAATTTAAACGATCGTATTGTCACGTTAAACGATCGTGTTGATCATGGCAAATGATTGTGTGATCATGGAAAACGATTGTGTTGATAATGATAGCGATCGTGTAGTCTAATGTAAATTATCGTTAAAAATTTTAAATCTAACAGTCGTGTTGACGATGCTAATCGATCTTGTTAATCATGCTAAACGATTGTGTTGGCTATGGTAAGCGATCGTTTAAATCGTCAACAAAATTGTATAGTTTAATGTAAAATATCATTAAAAACTTTATATCTAACAATCATGTTGACCATGCTAAACGATTGTGTTGACCATGTTAAACGATCATGTTAACTATGGTAAACAATCGTTTAGATCCAATCAACACGATCATGTAGTCCAATGTAAATGATCGTTAAAAAATTTAAATCTAATGATCACGTTGACCATGTTAAATGGTCGTGTTGACCATGTTAAACGATTGTGTTTAACTATGCTAAGTGAGTCTTTAATTTAATGTAAATTATCCTTAAAAATTTTAAATCTAACTATCGTGTTGACCATGCTAAATGATCATGTTGACTATGGTAAGCAATATTTAGATTATGTCAACAGAATCGTGTAGTTCGTTTCAAACGATGAAAAAAACTTTAAATTTAAACGACTGTGTTGACCATGGTAAATGATCGTGTTGATAATGATAAAGGATCGTGTTGATCATTTAAACGATTTTGATACTCTTGAATATGAGGAAGATGAAAAAGAATATTGAAATAATCGTGAAATAGTTTTAAAGAATCTTGTCGAAAATGATCAAGAAGAAATAGGAGATTTAATGAGAAGAATAAATCATTTAAAAAATAGAAGAAAGAAATCTTGAAGAGTGGATGAAAAAATCTTGAAGAGGAGAGTTGAAAAAATATGAAAAGAGAAGAAATCACAAAGAAGGAAGAAGAAGAAAGAGAAGTGATGAATCATAGTAATATTCAAGGGCAAATCTAAAAATTATGAAAATATTTTACTAGTTTCATGGGCTTCTTTTTTTTTTTAAGCGGGCCGTAAATATTTTTGGGTTTTTTACATTTATGTAAATTATCCATTAGCTTAAGTAATTTTTCTCCCAATTTGATTATGGGGCTCTTGCAAATATAGCAAGTTTTAGAAATTAGGTCCATGACACGCCACTTTTGGATTTACAAAAATGACAAAATTCAAGCCCAGCTCACATTTGAAAAATGCAAAATTACAAATCTACCCTCTAGAATTATAAACATTTTCACGTATCATTTGATATGTTGTTGATAGAGTTGATGTGTTTTTTATATACTTGTTATGCTTGTTAATACACTTGATGAATTAAATAACACTTGATACACAAATGTTTATATTTGGTAAACGATTGTTTAGATTTGAATGTTCAAATTTAGCTACCCAAATCTAAATGATTTTTTTTAAGACTATTTGGCACATGATCATTTAGATTTGATTATTTCTTTTGTATACGATCGTTTAGATTTGACGTTTTTTTTAAGATCCTTTATATTTGGTAGACGATCTTGAACAATCAACAGTTTGAAAAAAAAATAGATCTTTTATATTTGGTACACGATCTTGAACCAAATCGTGTACCAAATAACAATTTGAAAAAAAATGACAGAAGAAGAAAGAAAAATGGCAAAAGAAGAGAAGAAAAACGATGAAAAAAAATGAAAAATGTAGAATATTTTAAAAAAATGACCAACTTAATGGACCTTTTTATTTTGTTCTATGGCTCGTAAATATTTTCACTCTTTATTATATTTAACCATTAAATAACCTAAAAGTATATTGAATAATGTTAATTTAATTCATGATTACATCTCTTTCTCTTTAATTTATGTTTTTATGTACATACACCAAACATATACATTTAACTTCGGTTATTTTTTATATAACATACTGGGAAAATATTTATTGTCGTGTAACAAAAGGAAAAAGCTCATGAAACTGACCATTTTTTTTATAAATATTTCAGGTTTACCCTTTCTTTTCATCGTCTTTCTTCTCTTCCTCTTCTGCAACTTTTTTGTCTTTCTTCTCTTCCTCTTCTGAGATTTTTTCTTTCCATCGTCTTTTTCTCTTCTTCTTGTCTTAAGATCGCGTGCCAAATATAAAAGATTATGAAAAAGAATCGTTGGAATATTTGATTGTCAAATCTAAACAATCATAGCTAAAGAATTAATCTTTAAAAAATCATTTAGATTTGGGTAGCCAAATTTAAACAATCAAATCTAAACGATGTGTTCCAAATATAATCGATCTTGTACCAAATATAAACGATCGTAGACCAAATTTTTTTGAAAAAAATCATTTAGATTTGACTATCCAAATTTAAATGATCAAATCTAAATGATCACAAAAAAAGACTTGAAAAAAATCTTTTAAATTTGGCTATCCAAATCTAAACGATTAAATTTAAACAATCATGTATAAAGAATCTTGAAAAAAAAATCATATAGATTTGGGTAGCCAAATCTAAAATATCGTTTTTCAAATATATTATGCATTGGAGATCAATTAATCATGAGATATTTTTTGTAATTTTCATATTTACCGGCTGTTATATTTTTTAAAAAGACCGTTTTAATTTTAATTATTATCTATATCCAAACACAAAGATTAATGATTTCAAAAACCATTAAATCCCCACTCATTTAATTTTTATATTTATAAAACGATGTTTAAAAATCAAATGATATTTATCAATATATTATTATTTATAGTTTTCTATATTTTTAGGACAATTATAACCTTATCGTAATTATTAATTATATATCATTTTTATAATTAAAATTAAATTATTTCCTTATTTACATTATATTCAATTTATTTAGTAAATGATAACTTCATGTATAACTTTATTATGGAAATAATTTGAAAATAGTTTGTTAATTAAATATAAAATAAAATATTTTTTAATATGAAATAATCTAATAATTAAATATAATTGTATATTAAATTTAATAATTAAATATTAGCTCGGATTATGAGACAATGAAAGATATTGTTTAGAAAGATTTCTAATATGTGGCAAGATTATGGAAGGGTTTAGCCATGTGATCAATTGTAGCAGTGTTTTTCTTTCTCTAACCGAAAAAGTTATAACTTTAAGTATAGATAATAATATTGGAAGAGAAACCTAATGTTGATGAAAGATATGATTAGTCTTTTTTTTTCTTTCATTTTTTTATTTTTTATATTCTTTCTTCTTTCGTTTTGTAGCATATATATATTTTTTTAAAAATATTATTTCTTCTTCCGTTCGGTAGCATATATTCTCGTCATATTTCTTCTATTTTGTTTGATTTTTTATTATTTAGTTCTTCTTCCTGTCATGCTCGACATATAATTTTTATTAAATGTCCTGTCATTCGTATATAGTATGTGAAGGGATAAAAGCCCTATGACAGCGGTAGATTTTAAAAGACCATTCCTTAAATTAATTTGGGAATCTTAAAATATCAGTACATCGACACAATTTTAGAATCAAAATTTTAAATATAAACTAAGCATGCTTTTAATTTATAGGATCGATAACTTGCTTTTAATAACGTATCTGAATCTACAAATCACCGAATTGGGGACACCACCCGTCGGAGACCTTCTTATCCTCTGGGATGAGATTGGTTTGTGGGAATCAATTGGGATGGGAAAATGTTTTGAGATATTTGAGAGAAACTTTTTCTTTTTGCAGAGAGAAAAAGCATTGGCCTTTTTTTCTTAATGAATTTCGTTAAAGAAAACTATTTTCTTCCAGATATTTATAACTCTCTTTCCTTTTTGGAATAGGAAAAGGAGTAGGAGAGAATTATGAGATTCTTTTTATCAAATCTACTAATTAATTAACAATTAATCAA
>JBBPDI010000025.1:12513393-12538371 GCA_037974545.1 Cucumis variabilis | reverse complement strand
GGGCATCCTCATACCCATTACACATCTTCCACTTGCCCTAGATTACCTAATGTACATATCTTGTAGACCTAGACTTTCTAGAAGACTCTCGAACACTTTAGCTGTGAGAGTCTTTGTAAATGGATCATCAATATGCCCCACTATTATCTCAATATAAAGTGATGGACATGTTTATGTTTGGAACAACTTCCAAATCATGTAGAAACTTCCTAAGCCAAACTATTTCTTTTGCTGCTTCATAAGCAGCGACGTACTCAACCTCCATAGTAGAGTCTGTAATGCATCCTCGTTTGATGCTACATCATACCACAGCTTCCCGATTTAGGGTGAACACTTATCCCGACATGGATTTCCTAGAATCCTTATCGATTTGGAAATCAGAGTCAATGTATCCCGTAAGGATCAAATCCTTAGCTTCATACACAAGCATGTAGTCTTTCGTTCTCCTAAGATACTTAAGAATAATCTTAACCGTTGTCCAGTGGTCTAACCCTGGATTGGACTGATATCTACTGATTATTCCCACTGCATAACAAATGTCTGGCCTAGTGCAGAGTATAGCATACATTAAGCTGTCCACAACTGAGCATAGAGAATACGTCTCATATCCTCAACTTCTTGAGGTGTCTTAGGACACTGGTCTTTAGACAAGTGAACTCCATGCTTGAAAGGTTGTAAATCCTTCTTAAAGCTCTGCATCGAATATTGAACCAACATTTTGTCGATATAGGTTTCCTGAGAGAGTGTTAGTATTTTGTTCTTTCGATCCCTTATGATTTAGATCCCTATAAAATATTGTTCCTCTCCCAAATCTTTCATTTGGAATTGGATTGCTAGCCAAGTTTGAATGTTAGTTAGGTATTCTATATCATTCCTAATGAGAAGGATATAGTCCACGTAAAGTACTAAGAAAGCTACTTTACCTTTGTTGATTTTCTTGTATACACAAGGTTCATCAACGATTTGGTTAAAACCGTAAGACTTGATCGCCGTATCAAATCTAATGTTCCAAGATCTAGATACTTGTTTCAACCCATAAATGGATTGATTCAACTTATAAACTTTTTGCTCATGACCTTGGATTATGAACCCCACGGGCTGAGACATAAAGATACTCTCTTCAAGATTGCTATTCAGAAAAGCATTCTTGACATCTATTTGCCATATTTCATCATCATAAAAATGGCTATGGACGAGAGAATCTTTACAGACTTTAACATAGCAACAGAGAAAAAGGTTTCTTCATAGTCAACCCCTTCCCTTTGGGTATATCCTTTTGCTACAAATCTAGCTTTGAAGGTCTGTATCTTTCCAGCTGAATCTCACTTTCTCTTATAGATCCATTTGCATTGTGGGTAGATTGCTTTTAATTTGCATTCCAGTAATTTAATTTGAGTGGCTATGACTTGATCGTCAAATCTTCAAACTCCTTTTGGAAGGCCAACTTAAAATACTTTTCCTATGTTTGACAAAAACATTTAATTTATTTCTTATGAAGACAATTTTTTTTATTATTTGCGGAGAATTGAGTTGCTAGTTTGTGTAGAGGTAAAAAAATTTCATGTTTGTTGAGGGACAAAAACTCCATGTTTATTCAGGTTGGTGATGTTTTTTAGAATGGTTAATATGGGGCCAATTTCAGATCTCATCTTTGTTAATAGAGGCAACTCTTGCTCTCCATCATGGATCTCCTCTTGGCCATGGATTTGGAAAGTATGTTTAGGTTGAAGTTTTGTTAAATACCTATGCGCCCAACCATGAGATTTAATTGCTAGGACAATTTAATTTTAGATTTTAGACATTACTTTCAGGCATTTGCTTTAGGATGCATTGACTTTCAAAACATACATAACAAAGTTCATGGAAGGATACAAGGGCATGGCAGGCTTAAATTGGATAAAGATAAGGTAATATTTTACAATTCTATATATTAGAATGTTAAGTTATGACATTTAATATCAGTTTAATGGAGCCAAAAAGAGCTTAGTTTCAATTATGTCAATATATGTTGAGGGATTATGGTTCAAATCTCTCCAGTCTCAATGGAATGGTATTAGTCAAGCTCAAGCACACCCTTCTTCTGGGACGTTATCGATTTCATTTAATCTTCGGGGAATTAGTACAAAACTTATCTTTACTTATGCTCCATTTTGGTGTCCAAATGAATGTGGATTATAGTATTGGTTGATTATGAATGGAAGGGAAATCTCATTTCTTAAATAAGTAAAAGCTAATGACACCATGAATCTCAACGACATCAAGGAGAAGCATTATTGCGTTTTCTGAAGAGATTTTGCAATGCTGTATGATGGAGAAGAATCATTCTATTATTATTTTTGTTTGAATGTGAATGATGTCACTCAAAGAAGGTGTTCCAAAATTAGGAGCAAGATGAAGAAGATTCATTGGATTGTTATTGTAATTTTAATGATATTTAAATTGTATATCTTGAAGGTTGACAAAATGTATTGATTTTTTCTTTTAAGGATGTACTGAACAAGGTTTTCTTTAATTGTATGAACATTTCCTAACATATTTCAATGATTTCTCAAATATGTATTCTGAAATCATTTGCAAATCTAATTTTATAAGTTATTCTCTCACTATGCTGGTGCTTTCCATTATTTTGTTCACCATTCTTAGATGTATTAATGCAACATTCAAGATTCTAATTCATTAGATCGACTCCATTTGACCAAATATTAAATACGAACCCATTGGGAAACTTTACTACTTTCAAGAATTTACAGAATTCAATCCGCTCGCTGCTAGTCAATGTATAGCTCGTATGTGGTTTCACTAATCGGTTATCCACTTTTACCAAATGTAAATCCTTTCTTATTTTCAAATCTTGTAAATCTAATCTGAAATTTGTGGTATCTTTTGTTTTTCTTTAATATTTAACAACATACCGACCAAGTTATCACAAACATTCTTTTCAATATGCATTACATCAGGTTTGTGACGAATAATTAGTCTTGGCCAATAAGAAGATCGAAAAAAATACTTTTCTTAGTCCAATTAAGAACTCATTTTCTATCTTTTAACGAAGGATGCTTACTCATTACTGGAAACTTCAAAGAATCTAGTTCCAATATTTCTTGGCCATCCATTACAACTGGGGGTGATTTACGCTCTACCTTTTCATCATGGAGTCTACTTCTATGCCAAACATGATTGTCTGGAAGATACCGTCAGTATCCTATGAATGCTATCTTTATGTGTATTCCAAACGATGATCTATCCCCCATGCAAATGGGACATGCCTAATATCCTTTTGTACTTCAACCAGATAGATCACCATATGTCGGAAAGTCATTAATTGTCCACAACAAGGTTACATATAATTGAAAATATAGATCTATCAGACAATTATATGTACGCACACCAAACGTCCATAGATTTTTTAACTCCTGAAGTAATGGCTGTAGATACATATCAATTTATCTATCGAAAGATTTAAGATCGGGAATGAGCAATGACATGAAGAAGTTTAACTCTTTCACGCATTTTCATGGTGGAAAATTGTATGAAATTAACACCACAGACTACATACTGTACGAGGTACTCATATGATCGAACGAATTAAATACATCTGAAGCTAACCCCAAACAAACATTTTGCGGCTCCAATGCAAAATCTGAAAATTGAGAATCAAAGTGCTTCCATCCTTCTGCATCGACTGGATGTCTCAACACATCCTCTGTTTCCACTCGTTTAGCCTTATCCTATCACATGTCTTTCGAATTTTCTTGTGATACAAACAATCGTTGTAATCTTGACACCAACAAAAAGTAATGCAATATATTTTTTGGAATTTTATTTCCTGATCTGTTTAAATTAATCTTATATTGAGACTCACCATAAGTCGGACATTATTGCAAGTCCTCGAACTCCTTTTAGAATAATACACAGTCACACTTACAATCATGGATAGTCTCGTACCCTAAGCCCAAATCACGTAATTTTTGTTTGGCTTCATAGAATGAACTAAGGATGTTAGTACCGCACATTGGAAACACACATTTTATTAACTCTAACATCATATCGAAGGACTTGTTGCTCCAACCATTGAAAACCTTCACGTGCATCATTTTAACCAAAAAGTTTAGTGACGAAAATTCTGAACAGCCGGGGTATAACTCACAACTTGCTTCATTTAATAACTCCTTAAATACCTTGTTTGTTATGTCTTCTTCGAAATCTAAACATTCCTATATTACTTCTACTTGTTCAATACCAGCTTGTAAATCATGCAACATATTCAACATTTCATTTTCTTCAGTAACGGGGTTACTGCTGGTTTCTTTATCAACTATTGGGTTACTGCTAGTTCCTTCATCAACTATTGGGTAACTACTATTCGTTCCTTCATTAAATGTTTGTATCCCTATGTTCAAGGTCACAGGTTCTCCATGATACACCTAGTTTATAGAGAATGAGACTATTCCAGTGGTTAATAGATATCGCCTCACACTCTCTAAGGAGTCCCAGTTTGAATTCATACATTTCTTGTATGGACACCTTATTTTTTTATAATTATTTGTATGATGTTTTGCTACCTCTAAAAATCGATAAACTCCTTCTCTTTACTCAACAGAAAACCTATCTCTAATTTTCGTCCAACTCTTGTCTATCTCATTGGCTTAACAAATAAATATGTTATATTAGTTTTATACATACTTCATTTTAGTTAGGCTATTTAACATTTGTAAAAATTCCAGTGCAATTTGAAAATGAAATTCGAATACAATTTGAATATGAAATTCATATTTAATATCAAATTTAATATCGAATTCAACAAAGACCCCTTAGATTTTTCTCAAATTTACTAAACCCTAAACTATTCTTCAATATAATGTATTCAAATTTAACGTAAATTCATACATTATTTAAATTTGGTATAAGTTTCTAATTTCAATAAAAAAATGTACATACATATACATATGCACTAAACTGTACATACATATATATTACACATTACATATACACACCCTAAACTATACACATTAAATATACATATAACACATACATGTAAAATTATACTTACAAATACATATATATACATTATACATTACATATACATACACCATAAACATATACACATAACACATACACAATAAACATATACATACATATACATACACATACATCTTAAACATATACACATAACACATACACATTAAACATATACCTACATATACATATACATACACTCTAAACATATATACATTAATTTATACATACATATACATTACACATTGTGCATTCTAAACCTATATGCACATACATATACATACACTTTACACACCTAAATGCAAAAAAAAAAAAAAAATGATCTCAACGACGGCGGCAGTGGAAGGTGACGGCATCGCAGCGGCGACAATGACACGGTAGCGGTGACAACGACAAAATCTCCTCTCCCTTTCTCTCTCGAATTTTCTCCTTTTCTCTCTCGAATTTTATTCTCTGAATCTACAAAGTAATCTCCAAATTGGAACACAACCCATCAGACACCTTCTTATCCTTTGGGATGAGATTGGTTTGTGGGAACCAATTGGGATGATAAAAAGTTTAGAGATTTTTTAGAGAAACTCTTTTGCTGAAAAGAAAAATTATTTATTTTATTTTGGTTGATCGAATCATTAAAGAAAATTATTTTCTTCTAGATATTTATAACTTTCTTTCCTTCATGGAGTAGGAAAGAGAGGAGAGAATCATGAGATTCTATTAATTTAAAAAATATTAAACTAATAGAAATTTCAAATCTACTAATTAATTAAGGGACATTTTTAAAAATAGCAAAATAAATTAAAATATTTACAAGCTATAGCAAAATTTTGGATTCTATTAATGATAGTCTTCTATCACTATAGCATATCAATGACTATCAGTGATAAAATTTGCTATAGGTTGTAGGTATTTTGTAAAATTTGCTATTTTTAAATTTTTTTTATTAATTAACCATTAATCAATTAGTTAATAATTAATTAAATCATATTTAATTAATATTTGATTCACTTCTTATTTAATGAATATCTCTCCAATATCTTACAGTTTTATATTAATTAAATAAAACTAAACTATTAATTAATTTAATTAATTCTTCAATTAATTAATAGCTAAATTAAATATATTATATT
This sequence comes from Cucumis variabilis, assembly GCA_037974545.1. Classification (NCBI taxonomy): domain Eukaryota; kingdom Viridiplantae; phylum Streptophyta; class Magnoliopsida; order Cucurbitales; family Cucurbitaceae; genus Cucumis; species Cucumis variabilis. Next base: position 12,532,228 of record JBBPDI010000025.1, on the reverse strand, counting down.
TAACTTAAATTAAATTTGAATCATATTTAAATATAATTTTCTCTCGTAAATAATAATCATTAAATTAAGACTTTGCCCTGCTGTGGTGCTCTCGCCCCCTGACCTCAGCAGATCTCAAAGGACAATGATCAACTGTATGCCCCTCTTGCCTACATTTGAAGCAAATCCTAGTCCCAATTAAGTAGTGATCCAGATGGCGCTTTCCACATGTGTTGCACAATAGTTTTTCTCTGGAAGTTTCACTTGCCCCAATGGGATTCTGCTAAAAACGACGAAAGTCTCCACTTGATCTCAAGTTCCACTGTGGAACTTCAATAGACTTCTGATCTGCTTTCCTCTTTTGCCCAGATGATGTTTGCTTGCCAACACTTTTTGACTGAACCTCACTCATCTGAATACTCATATCCACTGCCAGGCGCAGTGCTTCAGCCTGAGTAGATGGCTTAAGTGCTCGCACAAAACCTCTGATCTCATCTTTCAAACCTCTGAAAAATCTTTCTGCTCTTGCTTGCTCATTATCAACTAGTTCAGGGACGAACGTGACAACATATCAAACTTTTGATCATACTCCTCTACTGTCATCTGTCCCTGCTTCAACTCCAAGAATTCCTGGCATTTTGCATCTTTAAGATTAGCAAAGAAAAACTTCGTATTAAAAGCAATCTCTAAATTGGTTCTAGGTGATTTGGTTCAAATTTCCACCCAACATACGCATTGTAGACCTCCACCAGATGCACCCCTATCTCTGAGAAGAAAGATAGCACACTGAACCTTATGCTCTTCTAGACACCTCATATAGTTAAAAATGGTTTCCACAGAGGACAGCCAAAACTTTACTTTTGTCAGATCCTCTAATGACCCATCAAAAGTACTTTCTAAAATCTCTCAAATGTTTAGCTTCAGCCGAGAGCTGATCTGGTACATTTTGTGGTTGTTGTATTGCCAGTCCTTGTATAGGAGGAACTGTTGGTACAGATTGATTCTGAGCCATAGCAGCAACAATAAGCTCTATGAATCTCTGCTCCAGGTGAGCGGACAGGGCAGCTAGATCGGTTTGAGTAACAGGTGCAGTAGGGACATGCTGGTCAGCTTGGCCCTCAGCAGGCTGATGACGCCCTGCTCCTTTACCTCGACCTCGACCTTTAAGACCAACCCTACGTGCATCTCTCCTTGGCGGCATATTTCCTATTATCCACCAATAATTCTTTTAGTCTTAAACAAAAAATAACTTCATACAGTCTAGTTTAACTTAGGCAAGGTCATGTTGATAAACCATACATATAAAGCATAAAAGCGTACTTGACGAGTGACGAAGGATCATGTTAGCCGTAGGGACACAAAAAACATTGACTTACATCATAAGTGAGTCTACAGAACCTAAAACCTTGACTCTAATACCAACTATAACGACCTAGTTTTTTGAACTAAACTGAGGTCTTTACTTTAATACGAGTTACATCCTTTAACATAAGACTTTATGAAAAATTATAAAAGAATCAACAACAACGAAGAGTCTTTATTTGGGCTTATTTGGAACAAAATTTAAAGGTAAAAAAAATATCATTTCTAAAATCAAGAAACAACAGTTATTCAAAACAAGAAACTCATTTTAGTCATACAAGAAGCAATTTAAAACTATAAGCAAAAGAAATTTGAAGAAACATTCCCCCTATGGCAATCACGTCTCCTTCTTATCTTTGTCGGTCTGCTTCTCGTGTTACCTTTACCTGAAAAGTTAAACATAAAATGGTGAATATAACATACCCAGTAAGCGACCTACTACTGGTCCCATTAGGGGATAATAAAACTGTTAACTTCCTATTAGGGGTACCCTGCACTTTAACAGTCTTGTTATCCCGTAGGATATACATAATCAGTCTAATGTCCTAAAGGATGCATATATCAGTCTAGTGCTCTGCAGGAAGCACATGTTAGTCTAGTGCTCTAGAAGGATGCACAATTGGTGGTGATCCCGTGGGACACCTGCAAGACACACTACCCAATGGACAAAGCTAACAATTTCCCCTCAGTCCATTCTAAACTTTTAATCAGTCCATTCCTAATACAATCCACTACCCCATCATATAATCATTTCAGTTTAACACACTTACAATCAACTTACTCAATTCTATCACAATATCAGTCAGTAGTAAAAACAACACATCAGACAATCAAGCTATATACATAACACCTTTCTCAGTTCAGAAATACACTGTCTATACCTTTACATACCAATCACCCAATCTAAACGATAGTTAACATGATCATTTCTATATATATATCAGTCAACCATACTCTATAGTTGTCGTCATATCCACACACACACACACACACACACACACGCATACACACACATATATATCAGTCAACCATAGTATACATTTATCATCAGGTCTACTTTTATATATATCAGTCAAGATATCCATACAGTCAACATATTTCAAATATAATTAAGAATCCAGTAAGAGAAATCCCTTACTTCGGTTTTATGCAAGATCCATGGTTGAACTAATTCCAACAACCAAATCCTAAACATAAATAAACAGGAGGTTAACATCTTTTCAAACAGCTTCATCTATCTAACTCTCCCAAAAGTGAATTGACACTTACCACCTCAATGGAGAGACGAATCCAACTCAACTTATTGAAAATCATGGATCCGCTCATTGACCTTAATTTGTACCTTCAAGGATTAAGTATTTATCCAATGATAAAGGCCAACAGTTAACATTTAACGATAGACACGAAAAACAATGGAACCCATAATTCATCCTTACCCCAAATCTTTTCACCCAACGATCCACAGCAAGGCTGAAAGCAGCAGCACTGTTTGAAAGTAACACGAGGAAGGACGTACAATCGATTATGGCGTAGGTTGAATTATATCTAATGACTGGAAGGGAATCACGTGCGTAAACTAGAATAGGAAAACAGTCGTGGTGGCTTCACTGTCGATGGATGGAGGTGCAGCATGGTACTCCACGACGTGCGCTCGTCAACAATCCAGACCACAGCTGAAGGTGCAACTTCTTCGCGAATGTGAATGGACGGCAAGCACAAATTTACAGTGAGTTGTTTAGTCCCAATCTCAGCTTGATGGAATGGTGGCTTGGGTCGTGTTATATTTGGGTAGTCGTCGGCTATACAGAGGCATGTACGATGACGGCTTCGCAGACGTTTCCCTTACAATCGAAAAGACGGATGCGGCGGCAGCAGTTCGGGACGTAGAAGATTAAGGCATTTGGCGTTTGTAGGCAAACGGAAAGGAAAAAGGAAGAAGAAGAGAAGGGGATGGTGGTCGACTGGGGTAGGGCACGGGGAAGAGGAAGAAGAAAGAAGAAGATGGAGGGGGGCATGCGACTTCTCTCCTTTTTTTAAAAAAAAGTAAAATAATAAAAATAAAAATAAAATAAAAAGATAAATATTAATATAAATATAATTATAATATTAACAATACTTTAATATTATTATTATAACCTATCTATCCATACTTTTCTATTCCTTTTCTAAATTTTTATATTCCCTCCAACAAACAAACTCTCTTCATAAACACCCAACATTATTTTCGACAAGAAAATCGTCAGATAAATTATGAGAAAATACCTTAAAATTTGGGATGTTACATCTTGCATGCAATGACCATGACTCGTCACGTAGAGGTAATAGATATAGACATACACAACATTAAGTACTAAATCCACAATAATAAGTGCTACGCGATAAGAAGCTTATCTGGCAACTAAACATCTCTAAGTGAGAAACCATATCAACACGCAGGAAAAATTCACCAACAGATAAAAATGATAGTTGGAGTTTATGTGACTTGACAAGACTGGAATTTTCGTTGACATGATCAGAAGAATAGTAGTTTCCTACGAAAGTAGCCTATAAAAGGACTCCATCTTTAAAATGCAACTAGTCTGGCCTGAATGGGCCAAAAATTAGAGAGCTCCATTGGAGTCGGTGGAAAGGACTAGCTTTTTTCCCTCTGTAAAAGATCCTACCATCTTCTCCGACCAATCTTCAAGTGAGAGCTTAGAGAGAGATTAGAGAAAGATTCCATTACCTTCTTCCTCTAATTTGTAATATCTTGCACATATTTACTTTCCACTTGTGTATTTTATTGTAATATATCATGTCTATATTGTAAAGTGGCCTAAGGCCTACATTCTTTAAAATATTGTATATTTATCCCCTTTCAATATGTCATTCCTTTACTGTTCATTTGTCAAAGTGTTATAAGTAGTTTAGGCTTCTTATAAGTTCTTGACAAGAAGTCTAACTACTCGAGAGAGAAAGTAACAAGAACATAGCTAACACACATAAGAAGGAGTTTGGAGACAAACTCCATCTTGGTTATTAAACCTTCATCACTTGCGTCTCGAAAGGAGAACAAGTGTTGTGACTTGGCGCCGAGAGGTTGCTACCGTTAAAAGAGAGGTAATATAAGTCCTGTAAGTAACAACTTAAGATAGCAATCACTTAATGAAGCTTTATCATTTGCATCTTGAGAGGCAAACAAGTGTGCGTTTAAGGCACTAAGAGGTGCTTGCCTTAATGAGAAGCCAGTTACTTGAAATTTATCACATCAAGGCTTGCCGCATGGCTTAATTGCCTAGCAACGCTGATATATTCTTTCATTTTTCCTTAAATACAAGTTATTTCATTCCTTATCTTCTCACCATTCTTACCACCTTTTACAGACTCTCTAATGTAGATATTAGGCTTAGTACTTAGACACATTTATTTTATATTGTATAGATAGATACTTTATACTGCGTAGATGAAAAAGTAAGTCTTATAACTAAGATTTGATATCAATTCCCTGTGATTGTCCTTGGCTTACCCAGGAAACCTATCCTTTTGCTTACACTTGGAAAGCAATAGAAAACTTGTACTCAACAAGGATTTAGTAATTACGTGAGGACTAAAGACATAGTGAACATTTCACATGCAATGATCATGATTCGCCACATAGAGAGGTTTGTGATATGAATTTAACTTACATATCTCAATCGCGCAAACCCATACAATAACAATATAAATGAAAGTAGAACACTGAATCTCTGAAGCTAAATCCAAATGTATCACCAACGACATGTAAGATTAAGATTCTTTGGAGTTTCCCTAAACCTCCTTACGTGTGTTTGTGAAAGAAACCAACCTAAGAAAAACTGTCAAGACTCAGAACAACCTTATGGGATCCTCTATCCATTTTCCTTTTCTTTCACTCTGAATATCAAATATTAGGCTTCCTAAACTCAAGGTGGCAATGAAAGACTTAAAAGGAACTAAACTTTTATTCTACTTTTATTTCTCTCTTTTATTTCTTTATTTTCTTCCTTTTTCTATTTTCTTCCTTTTTCCTTTATTTTAACCTATATAGAAGAGGAAAGTCAATCCAAAGAGCATTACTTTCGTTTTGAAATTTGAGGAGGGTTTGCAGCATGAGATCCATACCCCAGTGACAACACTAGCAAAATGAACCAACTTCTTCCAGTTGGAAGAGACAAATTTATGAGTAGAGCAAAGCATATGGGAACTGAGGCCAGTGGTAGAGCTTATAAGAGGGGTTCCTTTAGCGAATGACTTTAGAAGCCGATATTAGAAGAGGTACACACCTGGTGTATCTGGTAAGTGAGATTTTAAAGGCTATTCTGATGGTCCGTCTTTGAGGTAGTGCAGTTCAAGGAGTGCCTCCTATAGGTCGAGTTAGAGGACTTTTAGTCAGCAGGAAGATTAATGGCAGGAGTGGAGTAAGAGCCCACAGTTGGCATAGCAAGGTGGACGTGTGTGAATTGTTGTCAAATCCATTGAGGGCTCTATCTTGTTAGGGCAGATGTGTGCTACCATTATAACAGACATGCCACTTTATAGAGATTGCCCACAACTGAGGGTTGAGTTATAAAGTGATTAGAGAATTGAGTCTTAGTCAGTTGAGCATTCAAGAGCTATAGAGACTAGAGGCGAGGGAACTAGTAGAACAAAGAAGAAGGGGGTTGTGAGGAGACCTCGCCAGTAGGGCTAAGTGTACACCATGACTCAATAAGAGCTAGAGGATGCACCATACGTCATGTCATGCTCTACTCCAAAGTTAATTTACATGACCTACCTAATCGAGACGTGCTTTCTAGACACTCAACACATGTCACCCCGCGAGATAACACATTGAACGTCTAGTGAGCAAAAACACTTTAACAACCAAATCTAAACTCAACTTTTACACTTATAGTTAAGCTTATTTTTTTTAAACACAACGCAGTGAAATATAACAATCAACTCTTTAATAACTTAGCAACTTGTGTTCTACTTTACAATACATGCTTTCTTTACAACAAAGCTTAAAACATAAACTTTAGGCCTTCAACGCCTAGCACAACTCTTTCAACTAAACATCTAACTTGCTTGCCTCAACTTATAGCAACTAACCTTAATCTTCTTATCTTAGCCTCAACGCCTTATACCTGGGAATGAAAAATTCACATAAGCCAAATACTTTGTAAACCTCGAACCTTAAGGAACTTAGATTTTTTTAAAGAGATTGAAGGGATTTGGTTTTAAGTAATGTTAATACAAGAAAGTGTTAGTTTTGTGTGTCACGGTAAGTGACATAAGGGAAAGCTAAGTTATTAAGATTTAAAAGTTAAATACGTTAGTTTGAAAGAGAAGAGACAAATTTTGGCTAAGTCCATAGGCTAGGCATGTTGGCCTTAGTATACGGCCAAATAAAGAAGAAATAACCGCTTAAGAGGTTATTTAAGCAAGGATTGGGTTTGCTAGGTGTTTAGGCTTGGTGAGAAGCTTCCTTTGAGGTTATCTAGGTGAGAAGAAGGTTTGTTAGGCAGTAAGTTTGGTTGATGGTTGTGTGTGGTCGAGAAGGATGAAGAAAACCTCTAAAATATGCTTGGCGGTTGGGCTAGGCGAGAAGAAGGCCATTGGAGGTTTGATAGACATGAAGGCTCGATGAGATGAACTTGGCTAGGTGAAGAAGAGTGTCTATAGAGGTTATTTAGGCATTAAGACTTGGTGAGGAGCATGGCACACAAGAAGGGAATGAAGGTTAGCTATGCAATGAGAGGTTAGCTTAGGCATTTGGCAAGGTGTTTTGAACTCATCTTTAGACATTAGACATTTTGATTTGATGAGATGATGAAGAAGTGGAGTTGGTCAAGTGGATTCCAGGTGTCATGTGCATTCATAGGTTCAATTTTGGCTGAAGGAGTATCAATAAAGTTTCATGCAGGCTTTAGTATAAATAGGTCCCTTCGAATGAACATTTCTCACAATCCACTCATGCGTTTTGGTTGAAATTAGTTTCAAAAGATAAAAAGTTGAGTCTATTTTCTATATTCAGGCTGTCAGTTTAAATTAAGTAAGGGAAGGTTGAGTTTGAATTGAAGAAAGTGAGAAAAGTTAGAAATTGAGTGATTCTGAGCAAGGTGGACTTCCAGAGGGCTACAGAACTTGTTTCTTTAAATTTCCCTATGCACATTTGAGGTAACAAATTTAGAAAATTTAGAGCAAGTTTGTAGAAGAAAGTATTTTTATTTGAGTTATGGATTTTAAGATATGAAGCTCAGAAGTGGAAGAAAGGTTGTGGCAGAATTATGAGTTTTGGGGCAGTAACCCAAGTGTCAGGGGTTAGTGGGCGAGATGGTCATGTTTTTGGATTAAAAAGAGGTTGACATGGCATTTTGAGCTGGTGTTCGACATATGGCACTCGCAAAGTAGGCATGAGACGCAAGGCAAGCGTTGTGCACGCGAGGGACAACACGAGACGCTAGGCACCCGACCATGCGAGGCGCACGGCGATGCCTCTGCGTGAAGTTGGTATGTGGCATGCCCAATGCATGTGGAAAACCTTTTGTGAGGTTAGTGCATAGGTAGCCAACACGCTACCAAGGCCCCGCTGCCCATCCTTGCACGTCAACCATGCTAAGTGAGTGTTTTTGGGTTGTTCTTGACATTTTGGGAAACTTTAAGCAAAGTTTTGATATTTTTATGATAAAAGGGAATTAAATGGAATTATTTTCCGTTATTTCAGGCCAAGAGGAGATCGGACAAATTTATAGACCAAGGGTCTAAACTAATATCAGTGAGTGATAAAATAAATTTAAAGTTGATTTCTGAATCCAATTATCTATCAATTTTTCTTAAACATGCTTTGATGTATGATACTTGAGTTTGCTGATTTAACAAAATGTTCCCAAAGCCTGAGATTTGAAATATTTGTTAAGAATATTTTATGATAAGTATTTAAGTAAAGAATGATTTTAGAATGTTTAGACTATACCATATGATGTATATATATAACAACCCTTTGGGGGACATGGCTTGTGCACAGAGGTTCCTTTAATGAGGATATTCAATAGATACCTAGTTCCCATCACTGGGACAGATTAATGAGACGAGGGTTCTACATATGGTTTTCCATCTTTCGAGATGATGATTATAGTTTTCCACCTCAAATAGCTATAACAAAATGAGGACCGTTAGAGGGTCCACCTTGTGTTCCATATGGTATTGCAAGTAAATTGATTTAATTATGCTAAAGACGAAGTTTAAAACTAAATTGTTTTAGAAAGCATGTTTTAATAAAACCATCACTCCCTGAGCTATTTTACCCCACTCTTTCCAAATGTTTTCCCCACTTTCTAGATAGAGATCATGATTTACAAGCTTGACCATTGTCTCTAAGTCTGTTGTGCAAAATTTATGAATAGTTTAGTTACTGAGGGTTAGTTTTAGTTAAACCTTATCATGTACGTGGTTTTGCATAGGGTTAAGAGCAGTTGTTTATTTTTTGTTTCTTCTTTAAGTATAGTTTGTAATCAATGAGATCTAGCTCAACTACATATTTTTTTAAGAATATAAGAAGTTTGTTTCTCTTAGTTTTCGTTCCATAAGTCTTAAATTACGTAAGTTATTTAGCATTGTAAAAGATCAATAGTTAGAGTCAACTAATGTTGTTTAGAAAGGAAGCAATGTCGGTTGGCTTCATGCCACATCTCGAGTCAAGAAAACAGGTGCTAGGGGTGAGGTATGACATACTTAGTGAGCGATACTTTTAGAAATCCTTTTTGGAGAATACAATACAGTCAACAAATTCATTTTTATTTTCAACAGCAGGCTTTCAACGCCTCATTTCATAAAACATATAGACCACATATTAGCCTTTATTTATTCCTTTCCACCAAGAACATGAATCATTCCCTTGCTTAGACTTAGGATTCGTTTCACCAACATTAAGCCACATAGATCCGAGATTCACTTCACCAGCATCCAACACTTACCTAGGATTCCTTTCACCAACATCCTTTGGAGAATTTCCCTAGTTCATTTACCATTACTTAGACAGTTGACTTAATGACTTTAATCATTATGTGCACACATAATAGTTAACTAATTGATAGGAATAAGGCCAATGGTTTACTCACATACAAGCATCACAATCATCAATTGAGAAACATTAGTTTTCTTTTTAAATAATAACATCAATGTCAACAACATATTACAATCCATTAAGTATTTACAATAACACAAATATTCAAAAATAATGCTTTCAAACACTTCTTTCATCTAGAAAATCACTCACAAAATATTTATTTTTTTTTCCTTTCAAAACGCATAACTTCAACTCCTTCTTCTCGCCTAATGCTTCTCAATAAGCAGCTTAATATTCAGCTCTTTCTCTTAGCAAACAACACTTTCTTTAATCCTTTTATTCCTATATATACTTGTCCTTTAATCTAATTAGTCATCACCAAGCCTCTCTTAGCCTACCATCTTCTACTTAACACTTTACACGTGTTAGCTTACAACTCATTAGGCCACGCACTAAGCTCAAACTTAACACGTTACCAACTGTCAACTTAAGATTAGATATTTCCTTGAAATGTTAAACCCTCAACACCAACTTTCTTAACTCATTATGACGAAATGCCTAACTCTTTCAGTAGCATAACACCTACTTCTTTTGTGTTATTAATTAGATACAAGCTTTCTCACCGAGTTGCCTTACCTCAAAATGCATAGTTCTTCTCCAAATGTCTCTTATTCATACTTTATTTAAAATGATCCTTTTAACCAAAACTCTTTTCTCAACAGGAAACTTCTAATCAAGATTAGGACCTCACATGTCATTACTAGTACAGTTCTTATCTATAATACTCCTCTTTATGTTTAATTAGACCCAAGTGCAGGATTTCCAGAGTTTATGTTCAGAGACAAGAAGAAGGTTGTTTCATAGAGTTTAATTTCAACTCTAAAAGCTGAGAAGTTGTTGAGAAAAGAGTCCACAACGTTTCTTGTACATGTGGTAGTGGAAAAAGAAGTTGAGACCGGAGGATGTTTCAGTGGTAAGAGCGTTTCTTGATGTGTTTCTAGAGGATGTATTACAACTGCCACTTGACAGAGAAATGGAATTCACCATTGAGTTGTTGCCTAATAAAACACCTATCTTACAAGCACCTTATAGGATGGCTTCGAGAGAGTTAAGTGAGTTGAAAGAGTAGCTTTAAGAGTTGGTTGACAATCATACATCAAACCTAGTGTATCACATTGAGGAGCTTCAACTTTATTTGTCAAGAAGAAAAATGACACTCTAAGGTTGTGCACAGACTAAAAACAGTTAAATTTTCATACCCATATCTGCAAACGACCCAAACAAAGAACACGTAGTGAAAATGACATGAAATAAAACTACGTCTTTGAAGTTTGATCTTATCGTGTAGTCCATTGAACATCTTGACACAATAACCTTTATCTATTTAGTGACAGGAACATCATAATGCAGTAGAGAGTACAACAAATATCTTCTTTTATTAATTTAACATTCACTATACAACAATATTTACATAAATCCTTGATACAAAATTATAACAACTTAAAACTAAACGCCTTTCCAGGCTTCCTTGCCTAACAATTGCATTAACACTTCTTACATAGCTTTAAGGTCTTGTCACCTGGGAAGAGAAAGCTTAAGACATTAGTCAAAAGACTTAGTGAGGTTATTGTGATGACCATTTAATAAAATCATCAGAGAATTTCTTGGCTCACTTCTCGTTGCTCAAGACACCAAACACAATGCACATCTTTTATGCATTAACTGGCTTTACTTCACCATACAGACTTTTCTACATGGCTGCCTATACCCTTATGTGCACATAACATTTAGCTCGATGATTAGGCATAAGACTAATGGTTTGAACCCATTTTCACATTCGTAAACAACTTAAAACTTCTTTAAACAAATGCCTTATTTTGGAATAATCACATTTAAAATATCATTACAAATCAACACGAAATGCTTTAAAGTAAAAAACACATTTCAAGATCACTCATAAGACTTAATCCTTCTTTAAGATCAAAAGCCTAGCTTCAACTCTTCTTCTCGCCTAGAGTTTTCCTTTAAAGCTTTAACACTTAGAAAATTTCTCAGAAAACCCACAGATTCTTTAATCCATTAAAGTTTTATTTATACTAATTTGAAACCAAATTAGTCATTCCTTGAGCTTCTCCTATATTGCCAGCTCCTACTTATAACTTTACATGTGTAAGCTTAATTTTTTCTTAACAATGCTTAATCCTTAATTTTACACGTGAACCCATGTCAAATCAGATTTGACAACTTCTCGCCTAGGTTCATTTCACATGGCTTTCAAAATGCCTAAGGATCCTTAAACTCCTAACGTCTTCTTATATTAACAAAATCTTCAAAACACAAGCTTCTTCTCAAAATGCCTTATTACACTTAGTAAAAAATTTGACCCTTCTATTTTGGAAATTGATAACGTGTATAAATACCCGTTATTATAACCTCTTTTATTAGAATAATGAGGTCAAAATGCATGAAAAGATGATCAAAGCGTGTGACTTATGTTGTAAATACATAAATATTTAGAAATACATCTTACATAAGTATCATGTCTGTTTTATGTGGTTACTGTGTTAAACGCAGGATAAGTGGACAAGAAGAAAGGAGTAAATCACTGAGGACATCTCGCGCACAAGCCACACAATGAGAACTTGCCTGATGAATAATATTTCCAGGCGAGGAATCACGTCATTATGCGAGGAAGGCTCACTAGAAGACAAGAATAGTAGTTGGAGTGATGTGACTTCATAGGATCGAAGTCAACGCTGACAATCTTAGAGGAATAGAAGTTTTACATCTAAAACTGCCTATAAAAGTATTTCATCTCCACCAAGAAAAGGAGCTTTGAATAGACCACAAAAGAGGCTTGTATGGGCTAGTGTAATGTCCAAACGGACCATGAAAGAAAGTCCAGATGAACCACAAGTGTAAAGAGTTCATTCTTTTTCTTCTTCAACGATCATGCTGTGAGTGAGAGCTCGAAGCTTGGGTAGAGAAGAAGGTCATTCCCCTTCATTGCCTAACTTGTAATACTGTTTCATTGTTCTATCTTCCATTTTTGTATTCTTTGTAATGTATCTTGTGCATATTATACGTTGGCCTACGACCTACATTCTTTGTATATATTACATGTTGATGTCTTTTCAATCCAACATTCTTTTACTTTCCATCCGTCAATATGTTATTCGTAGCTTAGGTTGATGATAAGTTCTTGATAAGAAATGTTGCTTATAAGTCTTATTGCGTTAGTCGAGCTATTCTCACCGTTTGGCTAATGTAGGTCACCGACTACCCAAAAGGAAAAGTAGCAAGGACCTAACTATGCAAGATCAATTTCCTGTGTTTGATCTTGGATCACCTAGGTAAACCTATTGTTTTATTTGCACTTTTGCTAACAGTAGGAAAACTTGTATTCAACGAGGAGTTATTACACGATGAAGAGCGATATAGTGGGCATTTCACATGCCTTCCTCACGACCCACAATTTATCGCTTTGAATTAATCACACAATACAGAAAGATATGGTGAGCATCTTACACAATGAACCTACTTAGTGACGTATTTCAATTGGATTATACAAATGCAAAACTACTAAGTCCTCACTCAAACCAAGTTAGTCCAGAAATGGGTCTCACATAAATGAGGTCACGATACGAAACAAGTACCATTTAGCACGCATGAATGACTTGTTTGACCAATTGAGGGGTGGAGCAATGTTTTACAAGATTGACTTGTGGTTACGTAATTTCCTTGGCTTAGCAGAATACTACAGGCTGTTTCTTGAGAATTTCTTGAGATTAGCATTACATTTCTCATCATTAACCAAGAAGAAGGCTAAGTTTGTTTGGTCGAAAAAGTGTAAGCAAAGTCTTGAAGAGCTAAAAAAGAGGTTAGTAACAACACCATCTTAACACTCCCAGTTACGAGGAAGGAGTATATAGTTTATTGTGATACCTTAAGACAAGGTCTAGGATGTGTGCTTATACAAGAGGAAAAGGTAATAGCTTATGCTTTGAGACAGTTGAAAAAGCATAAGTGTAAGTACTCTACTCATAACCTTAAGCTAGTAGCGGTAGTTTTGGCTTTGAAAATATGGAGACATTACTTATTTGGAGAGAAGTGCCATACTTTTATGGATCATAAGAGTTTGAGGTTCATCGTCTTTGATCAGAAGGAACTAATTTTGAGATAGAGAAGATGGCTGAAGCTGATCAAGGATTATAAGTGTGTTGGAAAACGAATTAGGGCTAGATGCGGCAAAATTAACATATTTTTTTTCTCTAACCCTTAGAACATAAACAAATTATGGATAAACAATTAAATCATGCATAAACATACCTCTGTGCCAATGTTCCAAATTTAAATTGCCTTGTTCTGATAAGGATGATCCTCCAAATTCGTTGTAACAACCCAACTCTTTATACTAAGTTGAGGTCATTACTACTAAAATAAATAAAGGCTTTCTATAAAAAAATGAAAGAGAATACTAAATTTTTAATGAAAACTTCAAATACTCATTTATAAATCATAAATAAAGCATATAGAAATAAAACCAAGAAGATAAAATTCTAGTTCGAGCCCTATCAAACTTTTAAAGAAAAATAGCATAAAAGTAATTCATAAGTTTGATAAATTTAAATAAAATACTAAAAGTCAAATATTGAAAACATGGAAGGTGGAAGCAACATAAAATTTCCTGTATGGCAAGCACGATCACTTTTTGTCATCTGCCAACTTTCCTCTACCTCCACATCTGCTTGAAAAATTAAACATAGAAAGAGTGAGTATAAGCATATACTCAATAAAGGACCTACTACTAGTCTTGCTAGGTGTAATATTTCGTGAGGAGGTACCCAAAACTATCATATGCCTGATGGAACACACATAGTCTAGTGATCCCGAAGGAACACTTTCATCTATCAGTGACCCGAAGGAACACCTATGATGTCAAGTTGTAGTGATCCCATTGGACCACTCATAAACATAACATGTCAAACTAGTAGTCGATGTACACAATCATAAATCAGTGAAAGGTGGTGATTCTGAAGGACAACCATGTAGATACGACCCTAATAGCCAAAATTAATAGAATACTACAGTCCATAACATGTAGCATCCTCATCAACATCATAAACATGACATGAATATTAATCATAGTGTCCTTAATCATGTGATTAATATATCATGTATCATAAACTTCATAAACATATCAGTCATCAGCACCATCATAATATCAATCATCAACATCAACACATTATGAATCTTAGCTACATCAATGCATAATGGAAAATACATGCAAGCTCTTAATTTTACGTTCGAAGGTCTAGTAATAGAATCTTTTACCTCAAGATTAACTAACAAATCTTTCCTAACAGTCATGATAAAAGTTTTCCAATGAACAGGTCCTAAATAGTAAGGGAACCCAATAACTAAAAATAATAATGTAATGGTTGAATAAAGACCCAAAAATCATCTCAATTCAACTTACCTAAAGTTGAGTTTGAAACTAATTTAACCTTGATTGGAAAAAATTCCACAGCTCAATTTCTCCAATTAAAGTTTAGTCAATGACCTTCAAAGAACAATAGTCCAAGTTTAAGAAAGATCAACTTAAACTCAAAATTAATTTACTTAAACCAAAGAAAAATGGATATTTGATGGACATACCAAAACTAACCAAATAGCTTAAATGGTTGCAAGGAAAATCAAGAAGCTTACTGACTGCTTGGCTTGAAGAGAAATCAGCTTACACACAAGGGAGAGGGGCTTCACGACTTGAGTACAAAAGGGACACTGACTAAAATGGCTTGGAAGAAAATCGATGCATGAAACTCGATGAGAATCACGTACGACTTCAACAGAAACTGAGAGAGATGGAAATGAAATAGGTGGATGGTAAGGCGAACGACTTACTTGACGAAAAAAGACAGTGGAGAATGTGGACTGAGGAACTACAACGCAGACCAAACAGAGACACTCTATAAAGTTTAACTTGCTCGAATCGTGATTGGGGAAATGACAACTACGACGAAGTGAATGACGAAGCTTTGTTTGGACATGAACGGACGATAACATAAATGGAGGAGAATAAAAGAAGGAAGGCGGCAACGACATTAAGGTTTGAGAGTGAATAATATGATAGATAGTGATATCATGCTTATCGAGGTCCTATTTAAATAATAATAATAACAATATTATTATTATTATTTCTCTTTTTCTTTTCCTATTCCTTTTCATTTTCCCCTTTAATTAATTTCTAAAAATATAACAACTCAAATCTTCTCTCTTCATTAAATCTTCCATCCAATAGAAATTTTCTCTTTTCCATAAAATAATTATATTTTCTCAAAATATAATTATTTTTGTCAACAATTAACTTATCTTTATCTTCTTTCAAAAATACAATATCTTTTTTTGTTAAATAATTATACTTCCACGAAAGTTAATTTTCATAAATATTAATAGTCAAAATATTTATGGCACGTGTAATGAAATAAAAAAGTCCATTAAGCTAGCCATTTTTAAAAAATATTCCAAATTTACCCTTCCTTTTCATCGTCTTTCTTCTATTCCTCTTCTGCGATTTTTTTCTCTCCATTGTCTTTCTTCTCTTCTTCAAACATTTTTCATTTATTCTTTTTTCAAACTGTTATTTGGTTCAAGATCCTATACCAAATATAAAATATCTATTTTTCTATATATATTTTTAAAATCTGTTGGTTAGTCAAGATCGTCTACCAAATATAAAAGATCTTGAAAAAAAAGTTGTTTAGATTTAAAAGCCAAATCTAAACGATCGTATAAAAAAAATTCAAATCAAAACGATTGTGTATCAAATAAACTTAAAAAATCGTTTAGATTTGGATAGCCAAATTTAAACTATCATGTACCAAAAATAAATGATTTTGTATCAAATCTAAACGATCGTGTATCAAAAAATCTTGAAAAAATCGTTGAGATTTGACTACCTAAATTTAAACGATCAAATCTAAACGATCGTGTACCAAATATAAACGATTCTGTACCAAAAAAATACTAAAAAAATCATTTAGATTTGACTACCTAAATGTAAATGATAAAATATCAACGATCGTGTACCAAAAATAGCCAAATCTAACCAATCGTGTACAAAAAATCTTGAAAAAAATTGTTTAGATTTGGAATCTTAACGATTCTGTAGGAAAGAATAGCCAAATCTAAACGACTGTTTCCCAAATATATTATGCGGGCTGGATGCGAATTAATCATGTGAGCCATTTTTTGCATTTTCCATTATGGGCTTGTGGGTTTTTTTTTTTTTTTTTTGAAATTGTTCTATAGAGTGTAAATATTTTAACGCTTTGAAATATTTTTGAAAAAACCCCTTCCAAAATATAATTATATTTTCTTTTTCCATAATATATATATATATATATATCAAATCTCTAAAATTTCCACTCCTCCAATTTAATTAAATAAAAGCTCAAAATTATTTAATTAAATTTCAATTTCCATAAAACCAAATAATTTCTACAACTTTACTTAAACCTCATAACATACAATTAAATCAAATTGTCAACACCACAAATTTAAATCCTCTAATTAATTAATATTCATTAAACAAATATCTAATTAATTCTAATTTCCATAAAATAAAATAATTCTCATTATGTGAAATCAAAATAAATCCCAATAAATTAAATCTAATTAAACAAAACTATGATAGTTAACTCCAAAATTATCTTAATTTTTGGATCGTTACAATCGCATCACCAAAATGCTGTGAAATCACAAGCGTTCTCTGACAATATCCACACACGAACTTGGAATTGGACTCCTCGAATTCGGGTTTGCAAGAACCTCACAATGTGAGAATTTCAGCTCTCTCTACTATCTTTTTGTGTAAAACGAATTTTATGCCTTTTGCTTTCTCTATTCTCTCTTTGGCTTGCTAGAACCCTAAGGTCTTATTTATAGGATTCCTAGGGTTTTCTAATAAGCTTAGGATTCCTAATAAGCTTACAATTCTCCAATTAGGCTTATTAATTATGTCTTCTAATAAGCTTCCAATGATCTATTTGGACTTATTAAATATGTTTTCTAATAGGATTCCAATTATCCAATTGGACTTATTAATTACCCAGCCTAAGAAAAATTCGACCCACTTCTTTCGTGTGTGACCCGTTAGATTAATTTAATATGACAATGGACGCATAACTTGTTTTACTGTCCATAAATCATAATTGGTCTCTAGTAAGACATTATTGCTACCTATATTAAATTAAGTCAGTTAACCAACATAATCTAATATAATTATTGTTTTAATCCTTTTATCATGTGATATCTATTATTAAATATAAGGCATGGATCTCACACCTTATCTAATTCAATTGCTTTCTCGATCAATAAGCATACTAAAATAATAAATGACATTAATACTCTTAAGAGCACATCTACTCTTTGGTGAACCCAAAGGAATACCTAAAAGAAACTGGTCTTCAGTGAACTCGAAGGAAACACCTTAGAGAATTGGGCTGTAAGTGACCTTGTCGAATCACTCATAAAAGTTATCATGACAGACTGATGGTCCCATCGAACCACACAGTTATAAAAAGACGATGATTTCGACGAACATCCATATGGGTACGATCCTAATAGACAAAGTTAACAGAATACCCATCCATAGCATGTAGCATATCATAACATGGCGTGAATATAAATCATAACGTCCTTATCATGTGATTAATATTTCATGCATCATAACACATCAGTCATATCAATTATAACATATCAGTCATACATATTAGTCATCCATAACAGTCACATTATGCGTCTTAGCTACATCAATGCATAATGAAAAATACATGCAAGCTATTAATTTTTAAGTTTTTGAAGGTCTAGAATCTCTTACCTCGAGCTTAGCTAAATTCCCAACGAACCAACCTAAACATAATAGAACAGAAAATCAAACACTTTCACAAACAAATTCATTCATTCGATTCACTTAATTGCAACCTCCATACACTTATCCAAGTAAATGGAGAATCGAACTTCAACAAAACTTATTGGAAGCTCTAGGGATTCGAGCACTACCTGTCTAAAGCACATTCAAAGATGAAATGTTAACCCAACCAATTAATCCAACATTGTAACTCAGAATAGCTACAAAGCATAACAACTACATAACCCAAAAATTACATCCTTACCACAAAATGGCTAAAGTGGCTGCAAGAAAAGGAAGAAAGCTAGCTGGCAACTCGACTTGGAAAGCATCTCAGTGCATGTGGCTAAAGGAGACGAACAATCGGCTCAGATGATTGGTAACTTGCGCATGTGTGGCTTGAGTTACAATGTTGGAAAGCATCTCAGTGCATGTGGCTAAAGAAGACGAATGATAAACATAATGATGATGATAATGATAATAATAATAATAATAATAATAATAATAATAATAATAATAATAATAATAATAATAATAAT
>JBBPDI010000025.1:12489846-12502445 GCA_037974545.1 Cucumis variabilis | reverse complement strand
ACCCTGTTGGGGCATTTGAAATCTGTATTATTTATCTCTCCGTCTGCCAGAAACGTCTATTAATTGACCACGTAAATCTGTCTGTTGATTTCTTTATTGTTTACAATTTCTCACTTTCTTAAGTTGTCGGTTTTATAACAATGCTAATGCTTAGCTTTCAAGAATTTAAATGCTGCTCTCTCTTCATTGCTGTTTTTGGCTTTTATTGGATGCTGCTAAGTCAATCTTTCTTCATTCATCCAGTCGTTTTTCTAGTTTACCTATGCTTGTATCTATGCTAGGCTGGTTCGGATGATGTGATGCAACAGGCTCAAGTCTTTATGTACTCAAATGGCAACGACAATCCTCCAACGGCTATTGAACTGAAAAAACCATTGTTGAAGGACTTGTTCTTCAATCAAACTCCTGCCAAGGTATCAAATTTTCATTTTTAGTTGGAACTTTCTTACAAAACTCAGTTGTATACCCTCAATTTCGATAAGAGAAAAAGAGACAGTCAATTGAACATTCCATTTTCAAAATTCAGGATGTAGCTTTAGCATCAGTTTCGATGAGACTGGTACCCTTCCCACCTGTGTTAGAAAAGCTATGCCTTTCAGAGACGAAGTATGGATCGGTGAGACGATTTTACATTCAAACACTTAACGACAATGCGATACCTGTCCCAATCCAGGAGAGCTTGATCGAGAGAAACCCTCCAGAACAGGTCTTCTTTCTCAAGGGTGCAGATCATTCCCCCTTTTTCTCAAAACCTCAGGCTCTGCATAGATTATTTGTAGAAATCTCAAAAATCTAAAGACCTTAGAAACCAGTCTCTCTCACCAGCTAGATAGATTGATGGGTTTGCATTGAAAGTTTATTCAAATTTTGCTTTTTTGATATCCATGTGAATGAATAAAGTTGGTGGGACTTCATTGCAAGAGGATGAAATGAAAGGGCCTGCTCTTGCCACCTCATTTTTTTTATTATTATTTTTTATATATTTATTGAAAAGGCAATAAGGTTACAAGTTGAGAATCATCTGGTCCAGAAATGGACTGTTTATAGACCGTAATTGGAGAACACAGTCCAAAATTTGGGTCTTGTTACCTTTTTATATTGTATTGAACTCTCAATAATATGAATGCAATTGGAGCTTTGGAAAGTTCAGAAAACTAATTAGATGTCCCTTACTCATGCTTTCTGTTTTTATTTTATTCTATTTTTCCCCGTTTTTAAGGGAAGATAACCGCTAGTTACATCTCTATAACCTGTTGATGAAAAATCTATTTTACTCCAAGTTGAGATTCTTCCATTGCTAAGATTGCAATGGTGAAAGCTTTTTTATATACCTCTACTTTAAAGTTATGGATTTGGACTCTAAAGGTTACCCTCCTTTAGTGGACTCCAAAGGTTTCCTTTTTTTATTTATACTCAGCCATTTATTTTCAATTTGTTCTTCCGTTGAACAAGGCATTGCGATTCTTGTGATTGTTGAGATGTTATGCATTAAGATGACCGTTGAGGCGTTGCTAATCTCACTCAAGACCTTTTTCATTTGAGTATTAGAAAACATTTCTTAAAACAAATCTCTATTGTGTTCTCATGCTAATTCAAAAGCGTGTTGTTGGTATTCCAATCTGTTTTGGTGCAGTTTCGGTTTATTTTGGTTATTTTGTTTTAGGTGATGCTTGTATTTTAAGCAAAGTCATGAAACGACTAAAAGTGAGTGTAATTCACAGCTCAACCTTTTCTCTAAAGAATTTTCAGTTTTTTTTTTTTTTTTTTCAAATTTTGGTCTCATTCCTTAGATGTCCAAATTCAAGGCGACAACGTTAAGACGTCAAAGTCTAAGAATTCATGTGCACACATTCTCATTTCAAGTGTTGAAGTTCTACTACGTCAGTTCTCTAGGCATTCGGGTTTTAACAATTTTAAGGCATTTCTTTTTTGCGACGCAATGGTCGGTTCAACGCAAAATAATTTTCTGTTCAGTCATTTCAACTACCCATTCCAATTCAAAGAAGCACATTTCAAGCAATAGAAACAAAAGATGTTCTTCCTAAACATGAAGAAAGTTACCAAGACATGCACAATCCTATGAGCTGCAAAAGATTGCTCATGAAATAACGAGCAAAGGTATGGTTATAGATGAACCATTCCAAGTTGTTGTTTTAATTGATATTCTTCCTTTAAGGAAAGACTTCAAAACATGTAAGGCACAATACCAAAGAATTTTCTTTGGAAAATTTGATAACACACTTGAGGATTGAGGAGGAGACTTGAGGATAAGACCATAAAGAAGAGATGAACGTCATTCCTAGATGAACTTTCACTGTCGTTTTGAAACTTGGATTGAAGCCAAAGGGGGAACAAGATGAACGTTTCGAAATCTACAAGGTCCCTACAACCAGAAAAAATCAAAAGAATTAGAAACCTCAATCCGAAGATACAGTACAATTTCTTTGCTCCAATTGTATTGAGTCTAGTCACGCAACTAGAAATTGTAGGAACATGAATTGTCTTGTTGGCAAGTGAACATGGTAGAAGAATAACTTGGTGTAATGATCACAAAAATAAATGTGATTGAGGTTTGAAGGTTGGTGCTTAGACACCGACGCCACTCGCCATGTATATCACGACTTTAGTCTCTTTAAAAATTATAATAAAAATAAGGATAAAAATACTTTTGGAGGATCACCACACAAACAAAGTTGCTGGAATCGATGAAGTAGAGTTGAAGTTCACCTTTGGCAAGACCATCATATTGAAAGAAGTTTTGCATACTCTAGAGATAAGGAAGAATTTGGTCTCGGGCTATCTCCTTATTAAGGCAATTTTACTTAAATTATAGGAGTTGATTTTTTTACTCTCACTATGAATAATGTTTTTGTGGGGAAGGGTAAGACAACTAATGGAATGTTCAAACTTAACCTTGAGATGAGTAAAATTTAGTCTTCTGCTTAGATTTTTATGTTGCTCTTAATATTTGACATGCTAGACTTTGTCAGGTTAGTAAATGAATAATTATCGACATGAGTAGATTGAAAATGATTCCTAAACGATCCACAAAAAAATTTGATAATGTGGATATTGTAGTCAAGCTAAGATAACGAAGACTTCGCATAAATTCGTAATTAGAAAATTTAAGCCTCTAGATTTAAATCATTTACACTTATATGAATTCGATGGTGAAGTGATTAGATCCCTTACGTAGTGAAATTTTTTTTCATTGAAAAAACACAATAACATACTTATTGTGAAAACTAATTGTGGCTAAGCATGGTTTATGTAATAATTAAAGAATTATAATTACAAAGATATGGAAACTTACACTCAATTCCATCTCTAAATTCTGCAAAACTTCAAATTAAAGAACCACTTCTTTCATATTCTCTGAGTACTTCGAGATTTTCGTTCGTGGCAACCAAAATTAGACTTTAGGAAAAATTACAAAGAGATTTTCTTTTTTTCTGAGAGATAAAAGTAGAGAGTTTGACTTCCTTTTCTCATAATCGTGCATATTCACTCTTTGTACTTACTTTTGAAAAAAGGAACAGAGAGATCGAGAACGTGGGATACCTTAATAACTCCCACATATGGGAGCTATTAATTTAATTTAATATTAAAATAAATAAATAAATGGATAATTTACACAAATGTAAAAAAGTTCAAATATATTTATGGCCTTGATAACAAAAAAAAAAGTCTATAAAGCTGCTAAAATATTTTCATAATTTTTAGAGTTGCCCTTGAATATTGCTGACGATTCGCCACTTCTCTTTCTTCTTCTTACTTCTTTGCAATTTCTTCATCTCCTTTTCCAGATTTTCTTCCTTCTAATTTTAAACGATTTATTCTTCTGTTTAAATCTCATATTTCATCTTCATCATTTTCGATAAGATTCTTTAAAGCTATTTCACAATTTTCTTCATTTTTCTCATACTCAAGAATATCAAGATTCTTTAAATATCATTTTAAATGATCAACACGATCGTTTAAATTTAAAGCATTTTTTTCATCATTTGAAACAAACTACACGGTCATGTTAACATGATCTAAACGATCGCTTACCATAGTCAACACGATCGTTTAGCATGGTCAACACGACCGTTTAGTACAGTCCAACACAATCGTTTAGCATAATCCAAAACGATCATTTAACATAGTTCAATACAATCATTTAGCATAGTCAACATGATCGTTTAACATATTCCAACACAATCATTACTTATCATAGTCTACACGATCATTTAGCATGGTCAACACGATCGTTTAGCATAGTCCAACACAATCGTTTAGCATAGTCCAACATGATCGTTTAACATAGTCAACATGATAGTTAGATTTGAAGTTCTTAACGATAATTTACATTGAACTACATGATTGTATCATAATCAACATGATCGTGGATCATTTTTCATGATTTACCCGATCGTTTGTCATAGTCCACACGATTGTTTAGCATGGTCAACATGATTGTTTTAATTTGAAGGCTTTTTCTCCATCGTTAGAAAAAAATATATGATCATGTATCATGACCTAAACAATCGTAAATTATTCGTTTATATTGTAGTACACGATCGTTTAGAATAAGATTACTCGCATGTGTGTGTGTCTGATTAATTACGTGTTGATTGAGATATTTTTGGTATTTTTTAATTGTGAGCTTGTAAGCTTTTTTTGTTTTTGAAAATTTTATATGCAGTGTAAATATTTTAGGGGTTTGTTATATTTTCTTAAAAATCCTTAAATAAATAAATAATTAAATCATATTTAATTAACAATTCATTTAAGTAACATTTTCAAATATAGTAAACTAAACTAAATTATTTATAAAATATTACAAAATTTTGAATTCTATCAATGATAGACACTAATAAACTTCTATTACTATTTATCACTATCACTGATAAAAGCATATTCGTGTCTATGAACATCTATCATTAATAGAATGTGAAATTTTGCTATATTTTGTAAATATTTGATCAATTTTGCCATTATTATGTCACATTTTGTAGCATTCTAAATTTTGTAGCATTACTATTTATCATTGTCATCGATAGAAGCATATTTGTGTAGGTATTTTGTCAAATTTTACTAGATTAAGTTATGATAACGTGTATAAATATTCGTTATTAAAGCTCCTTTTATTAGAATAATGAGGTCAAAACGCATAAGAAGAGAATCAAAATGCGTAACTTACATTGTAAATTCATGTCTTTAGAAATACATCTTACATAAACATCATGCATGTTTTATGCAATTACAATGTCTAAACGCAGAATAAGTAGGAAGGAAGAAGCCAGTGAATAGTATGAGACATCTCGCGCAAAGGCCATGCGATGGGAACTCGCCTAGCAAATAACATTTCCAAGCGAGGAACAATTTCATCACGCAAGGAAGGCTTAGTAGAAGACAAGAAAGGTAGTTGGAGTAGATGTGACTTCACAAGGCTGCAATCGATGCTGACGATTTTGAGGTCAAAATGAACTCAAAAGAGGCTTGCCTATGGCCAGTTGATGCCTGTAAGGGATAAAGGCCTAAGAAGGTTAATCCCTAAAGAGAGAAAGTGGCGGAAGGGAATAGCCTTTCCTCTGTCTGTAAAGTTTTCTTCTTCTTCTCCGATCAGTTGTAAAAGTTGAAGTTTAGCATCTGAGTAGAAAAGAATCCATACTTTTGTTGTCCCTCTAACTTGTAATATTTTTCCACTCTTCTTTTCCATTTTTGCACTTCTTTGTAATATATGTTGTTCATATTGTATAGTGGCAAAAGACCTACATTCTTTATCTATAATTACATGTTTATACCTTTTCAATCCATCATTTTTTTACTTCTCACTTGTCAATATGTTATTTGTAGTTGTTAGATTTGTGAAAAGATCATGATAAGTAGCCAACTTATAAGTCTTATTACATTATTTGAGTTATATTCATCACTTGGCTAGTGTCGCTTGCCAACTAAACGAGATGGCAAGTAGCAAGGATAAGGAGAATGCGTGCAAGGAGGAGTTTGACAAACTCCATCTTGGCAGACAACTTCCAACATTTGTATCCTGACAGGTGAACAAATACGGACATTAGCGCTGAGAGATTGTTTTCCTTAAACGAGAAGTTCTATAAGTTTTATAAGTGAGTTGTCCTAGATATATCTCACCTAATCAAGCACAACCATTTGCATCCCTAAAGGAGCAATATCGCATCGAAGCTTTTGCATTGCTTAACTGCCTAATAATGAGCAGTCCTTCCTTATATCGTGTCAAGGCTCTCACATTCCTTCACCTTTTTCTCGCATACGAGTTAGTTTCATAATCCCATCTTAACTACCTAATGGATTCTTTTGGCGTGCATAAGTAGTTTTTATTCTTGATTTTAATTCTTTTATACTTTATTTAATTAATTCTTTCATACCACCCCTATGCTATGTAATGCCTAGAACTAATGTCTTGAATCAATTTCCTGTGTTCAACTGTGGATCATCTAGATAAACCTACTGCTTCGCTTGCACTTAGGCAAGCAGCAGGAAAGCTTGTAGTTAATTTTGAATGAGGGATTGTCCTTTGATTTGTACGAGTGAGAGTGACCAGATGTTTTACTTAATATACTTATCATTTTACGGACAAGACTGGGTAAGGAGCTTGAAACATAATCACAAGATGAAATTCACTCCTTCCTGGCTTTAGGGTAAGTAGATGAGTGGTCTAACCATATGACACAAGATGGAATTCACTTCAGGACTTGAACAAGGGGTCCTCTCTCTCAATAGCACGAGACGAATTTCTGTTTATTTGTTGGACCATAAACAAGTTGTTCATTATAGGAGTACTGGTATTTAAGGACTAGAAATAACCTAAGGGTAAAATGGTAATTTCATGTAACTGGTGTTACCAACACTTGTGAAGGACTAACTTACTGTTATTGGTTTATATCCTTAGACATAAAAATATATTTACAGTGAGAAAAGTTTAGCCATGAGTCTTTAGTGAAGTGTACACACGGTTAACGAATATGATTAATATGGTTAATGAGTTTAACCAATTAATCTCATATCGTTGTAACTTCTGATCTGTAGGCCCATTAAATCCCCTTCCTAGCATGTAAAGGGTAATATGATTATTATATATTGGTTATAATTTGAAATATTCAAATTTACTTTGAAAATTAATATAATTTATAGTGATATGTACATTATAATATAAAGTTTATATTTTAACTAAACTTTATTATATAAATTTAATTTTGGATATGATTCAAAATTAATTTATGAGATAATAAAATATTTGAATGGCTTCAAATCTTAATTGAATGTGAATTAGATTGATATTAAAACTATAAGTTAAATTTTAATGTGTATATGATACACATTAAAATTATAGGTTATAAGAGAAATTTATATTTAAATATGATTCAAATTTGGATTAAATTAAATATAAGATATTTAATTTAGAAATTAATTAATTGGACAATTAATTTTAATTTTAGGGGTTTTTTAAAAAATATAACATATCGACAAAATATTTACACTATATAGAACAATTTTGAAATTGGAAAAGCGTAAAGGCTCACAATGAAAAATACGAAAAATGTCCCAATCCACACGCAATTAATCAGCCATATTCGTCCATGTAATTCTTCTTCTAAAATGAACATGATACACAATCGTGTAGGTTGTAAATGATCGTGTAGTATTTTTTTTAACGATAAGAAAAATGCCTCAAATCTAAACAATCATGTTGACTATGGTAAGTGATCGTTAAGATTTTATTTACACAATCATATAGTTCTTTTTATACAATGGAAAAATGACATCAAATCTAAATGATCGTGTTGACCATGCTAAACGATTGTGTTGACTATGATAAGTGATCGTTTATATCATATCCTCATGATCATGTAGTTCTTTTTAAACAATGAAAAAAGGGCTTCAAATCTAAAAGATCGTGTTGACAATGCTAAACGATTGTGTTGACTATGGTAAGTGATGATCGTTTAGATCATATCCACACGATCGTGTAGTTTTTTTTAAACGATGGGAAAAGGACTTCAAATCTAAACGATTGTGTTGACTGTGAGACCCACATTTGGAAGAGGGAGTTTGGTTGAAAAGAAGCCTTGTTGAAAAGTTTATTTTAGCCAAGTACAAAAAAGGCGTTAAGCAAAGAAAGTTGCATTGAGGTTAGATCATGTGAAGTTTGGCAATGCGAGAAGAAGTTTGCGTTTAAAGCTAGGAGTTAGGCATTCTGTTGTACAGTGAGGAAGAAAATCAGGCGTTAAGAATTGAGCATGATTCCGAGAAGATAAGTTTAGCATTTCAAGGGAAATGTCTAATCCTGAGTTGACAACTGGCTACTTGTTAAGCCTAAGCTTTTTTCATGGTGTAATGAGTAGAAAGTTGACACGCGTAAAGGTAAAGATGACTCACCAAATTGAAAGATTGCTATAAATAGGATTGAATGCTTCAAAAAAGGTTTTGTTATTCATAGAATTTTACTAAGTGTTAAGCTTCTTGTTGAAGAGTACCAAGCGAGAAGAGGAAGGAACTAGACATTCTAAGAAG
Organism: Cucumis variabilis; assembly: GCA_037974545.1. Classification (NCBI taxonomy): domain Eukaryota; kingdom Viridiplantae; phylum Streptophyta; class Magnoliopsida; order Cucurbitales; family Cucurbitaceae; genus Cucumis; species Cucumis variabilis. Next base: position 12,493,910 of record JBBPDI010000025.1, on the reverse strand, counting down.
GGAAAACTCAAGTGTTTAATGAGTGGCCTTTATAAGTAAAATGAATGTTTTGTGAGTAACTTTTATAAGATGTTTGTGAATAGTTTTATAAAGGAAAATCCTATTTCAAAAGTATTCCTTCTGAGTCTGTGGTTATGCATAACATGTCTGTATATTTATATATTCGTGTTATTGATGTTAACGCGTTGTCCTAAAAGAGAAAATGGTTGATTTCTATGTGATGCTTATGTGTGAGTAAACTATTGACCTTATTCCTATTAAGTGAGCATCTATTATGTGGTGTGCCCACAATGTGTGGAGGCATCTAATGCAACAAGAAATGAACCAAGGAAGTATTCAGATGCTGTGGATGGAGTGAACATCACAGTATTCTAAAAGCAGGATGTTGGTGAGAGTGAATCTCAATAGTCTTGGCACAACGGATAATTCATATTCTTGGGTGAAAAGGAATAAGAGAGCCAATATGTGCTTTATGTGATTTGTGAAAAAAGGATTGTGAGCCTGTGTTTATGAGAGTGAAAAGTGATTTATGTTATTATACTGTATTCCTCAAAAAGGTATTTGTGAACTCTCACTCACTAAGTCTTTGACTTAGAAGTTTCCTTCTCTAGGTGTTCAAGCGTTGTGGCCAAGTAACGAAAGGGAAAAGTGAGTTGCTACTCATTGAGACGAGCAAGCTAAGTGTTGAGTTGGAGAAGTTGTGATAGACGAAGGGCGACCTAAAGTTTATGTTTAAGACTTGTTGTAAAGAAAACTTGAGTGTTGTTTGTAATTGGTGTAAAGTGCTTATTTAATAAGAGAAGTTGTGTTCATTTATGCTACATTATCTTGTGCCTATCGCGTAATAGTTAAAGAGTAAAGTTAAGTATTTAAGACTAAGAGATAAGGCTAAGCTAAAGTTATGTTATTTATTTTCCGCTGCATTATATTAAGTAAATTTGGAGTTAAGATCTATGTTTACATGGATAGAGAAGTTGTTTCGCTTACTAGGAGTTCAACGTTATTTATCACACGGTGTGGATTACGTTAAGGGTCTAGGCAACATGCTTCCACTTAGTTGCAGGGAGTGACTTTGAGGTAGGGCATGACATTGACATTGCTAAATGATCGTGTTGACTATGGTAAACGATCATATTCACACGATCATTTATTTCTTTTTAAATGATAGGAAAAGGGCTTAAATTCTAAACGATTATGTTGACAATGCTAAACAATTGTTTAGATTATATCAAAGTAATTATTTTTATGATTTGATATTCTGGAAGAGGAGCTGGAAGGAAAAAAAGAGAAGATGAAGAATGTAACGACCCCAAGTTTTCGAATTAAACTAAGATTGTTACTTGAATACTAGACTCATACTTAAACATAAAACTGGACAAGTTTAAATAAAATTTTCACAACGACAAGGAGAATTTATAAAATGTTCGGGCCCTAATTAAAACAAAGTTTGAAAGTTCAATTTAAATATAAAAGAAGAAAGGTAAATCATGAAAATAAAACCCCGAACAGTCTCATCTACTAAGGAAAACCAATAAAAACATAGATAATCACTGAAAGTAGTTTGGGGGTGCCCTACACTTTATCAGTCTTGTGATCTCATAGGAACACACATAATCAATCTAATGCCCTACAGGACATATATATCATTCTAGTGCTCTGCAGTAAGCACATATCAGTCTAGTGCTCTTGAAGAATGCATAACATGTGGCGATCCTGTAGGACACCGGCAAGGCACACGATCCAATAGACAAAGCTAACAATTTCTCCTCAGTCTAGTATAAACATTTAATCAGTCCATTCCTAGTATATTCAAATTATTCCATCTTTAATCATTTTAGTGTAATGCACTAACAATCAATCTACTCAATCCTATCACAGTGCCAGTCGATAGCATAACCACATCAGACAATCAAGCTATGTGTTTATAACGCCCTACTCAGTTCACGAGTACACTATCCATACTTTAGTATATCATTCACCCAAACTAAACGACAGTTAGTATGTCCATACTTTAGTCAACAAATTCACATCCGCCCATTTAAATAGCCAAAATCTACATTTTTCGTCATATCAACACCTATATATATATATATTCCAATCAACCACGGTTTACATTCATCATCAAGTCTACTTTTATGCATATCAGACAACTATACTCAACATTTATCGTCGTATCTACATCCCTATATGCATATTTCAATCAACCACAATACCCACCCATCATCAATACTATTATTCAGACATATCCATACAATCAACATCATTCTAACCTAAGGTAGAGTCCAATAGTAGAAGCTCCTTACCTTAACGTTAGGTAAGCTCTTTAACCACACTAAAGTCCACGAAAAACAAACCTAAACATCAAGATAATTTCTCAATATTTTCTCCAACACATCAACCACTTAAAATCAATGAAGCTTGCAAATGTCACTTTTGATATTTGATATTCAAGCACCACCTCTCCAAATGTCACCTTAAAATAAAACGACACCCAATCAATTAACCAAAGCTTACGCTAGCTAAGAACAATACTACGAAATCCACAATTTCTCCTTACCAATGAACTTACAAAAAATCGACGATAGTGGCATTTTAATAAATGGAATCGATGCTGCAAAAACCAATTTATTCGACAAAATAAGTAACTTCAGCTCACCACCCACGGCTGGAATGTGAGTAGTTGTGTGGCGGCATTCCTACGGAGCGGCGGTGCAGATGACTGAACAAGGACAGCTTTAGCTTGGCTTTAGCAGACGAAAATGGTTCGACTGTGGAGCAACGTGCGCGGTGGCGCTTTGCAAAATAGAGGCAGAACGGAGTGGAGAAAGGTGAATGGCTTGGTCAGAGGGGTTATGCTCTGGCTTCACAAACTTGGACCGGACAGCAAAATGGAGGGGATTTAGGTGGCGGTGCTTGCAAGCTTGACGCTCGGTGAATAACTCGTGCGACCCGTGTGATGTAAGCTTCAACGGCTCAAGTACTAGAGGTGACGAAGACTGGAGTGAGGTTGGAGGGAGGCGATGGCCGCAGATCTGAATGGAGAAGAAGGTGGAAGGTGGTCGGTGGCTGGGGCTAGGGCAGAAAGAAGATGAAGGTGGGTGGGGGGGGAGAAATTTCCAAAAATAGGCTAAAAAGAGAAGGATAATTGAAATTGAGGATTCTTTTTTAAAAAGTTAAGATTTAGGATAAATATGAGGTGAAAAGTCAAAAATACCATTTTTTAATTTTCCCCCCTTTTCTTCTCTTCAACCTAAAAACAAAACAAACCACTAAAAAAAAGTAAACCCATTTTTCACTTTGACTTCGACTTCTTCACTTTGACTTCAACTTCGATCCTCCGATGAACGTCTATTCAGTCCATTTCTTCTCCACGGCTCTCTATTTTTTGTTTTGATTTCAACGTCACTTCGACTTCAACTTTGGTGCCTCCAGTGAACGCCTCTTCGGTCCATTTCTTCTTCACATCAATTTCTTTGGTTTCAACTTCCAACTCTGGTGAATGCTTCTCCACTCTTTTTTGATTTTAGTTTTGTTTTCACGGGACAACTTCATTTCATTTTCTGATTTTAGTGGCGTATTCACCCTCTTTGAAGTCAAGTAAGTACCAAAATCTAAGTTTATATATATATAAAAAAAAATCATTGTTGTTTGAGTTGTCTGTTGATATACATTTTAGATATACCATTAAAATTGAGAGAAAAAATGCAAATGTTGTACAGGCACACACATATATATATATGATTAGAAAAGGGAATTTGGTGATGAAGTTCCAATAAAATGCAGTCTTTGTTGCCTCTTGTATAACCAAGTAGCTCCCCATATTAATTCATCCAATGTCGAACCAGTTTATTTAGGATTTAGTTGTTAGAGAGAATTTGAATCATAGGTGTGTAACGTTAGGGAGAACAAATATGTAAGGTTAGAGAGAACAAATGATTCAATGAGTTTTGTTCTTAAACCTAAACATAAGAATTGTAGGTTTTCCTCCTATTAATCATTTTAGTAAAGATGTTACAATATATGTTTAAGAGTGCAAGCAATTTGATTTAGTAAGGCTTATGAAC
>JBBPDI010000025.1:12475828-12489746 GCA_037974545.1 Cucumis variabilis | reverse complement strand
TTGGATGAATTGCATGATACTCCAATGGCTACTTGTGACGTTACAACAACATTAATAATAATATTAATAATTTATAAGTATGGTTTCTACACTTCCAATTCGTGTTATAATTAGGTAACTCAACTCACATTTAGTTCGTGTTACTTTTTTTTTTAAATAGGAATAATTGAAAAGATAAAAATTATATTCAAAATAATTAAATATATAACAATATTTGTAAAAATAGCAAAGTCTGTCAAAATTTATCATTGATAGACCATGTTATAAATATTGGTCTATCAATGATAAACGGTAAGAGCCTATCCGTGATAGATGTCTGTCACTAATAGACTTTGGTATATTTGCATTTTTTCAAAAAAAAAAAGTTACCGTACTTAATTATTATTCATAAAATTGTTATTCCTTAAAATTATCCATTAAAATATTGCTTTTAGTAAATTACCCGTCGTACTTTATCAAACTTAACTGCCTTTTATTTAAGCTAAAAAAAGAGGAAAGCCTTCAAACGGTTAACTTCGTAAATAAATGAATCAAATAAAATAAATGCAAAATCTTACTCTTTTTTGTTAGAATTTTTATTTTAGTTTCTACTTGTTCTCTCTCTATATTTTTTATTATACACTCATATATCAAACTTTTCATTCGTATTATTTTTTGTTATTTGTGTTAGTTTTCTATTAACTAATTTGAAAGACTTAAACGAGTTAGAATTAAGGAATTTTTTCAAAATAGAAAAATTAATAAACTATTTAAACTTCATAAAACAAAACAACTAAAAGACAAAAAATAAATAAATTTACACTTGAGTTTTTTGTGAAGCGTAAATATTTTGTTCAACTATCAAAGATGTTCTATTTTTGACAATTTTTTCTATAATTAAATTGGTTTTCTTTAGATTTATTTGCCACAATTAAAAATAATTAAAAATTGATATCACAATTTATTTTAAATTAGTTAATCGAAAGTTATACTAAAGATCTGTTATTAAATGCATAACAATATCAAAGCAGAAAAATGCATATAACACATATATTATCGATTTTAGGGGTGTAATCAGATTGGGTTGAGAGACATATTTTTCATATTTTTGAGTTATTTGGGTTGGAAATCCGAATTAAGTTTTCAACCCAACCCAACCTGTAAAATATTGGTTGGGTTGTCGGGTTGTAATATATATATATATATATATATTGTTTCTAAATTCAAGACGAAGATGAATCCAAGTGAGAAGATAAGGAGATTGATGACTGAGAAGAGGGAGATGGATGAGGAGGAGAGGGAGGAGACCGACGACGAAGATGAATGGAGAAGACGAATGGTGAAGACGAACTGAGTCACTGAGATTTCAGATCAGAGATCTGAGAATTGAGAAGATAGATAGTGCACGCAAGTTGGAGTGGAGAAGAGAGAAAACGTGAAATGGAGGAGGAAAGGAAAGTGTACGGCTGACCTAATTTGTTTTTAACTTTATTAAATAAAATTAAATAATAAAATATTATAAATTCGGGTTGAGTTGGGTTGAACCAGATTTTTCAACCTTCCAACTCGAGACCCAACCCAACCCAAAAAAATTCAATTTTTTCAACCCAACCCAATCCATATTATATGGGTTGGGTAGTCCGGGTTTTCGGGTCATCCGGGTCATTCTTACACCTCTAATAGATCTGAACAAAAATGAATTCACATTGTCACCTTAAGACAATTTTATTCACCCTAGTGCCGAAGTTTCGAGAGTAATTGTCTCTTAAAATAAAATAGATCACATTTTTTTTATAAGTAGCACCACATTCAGAAGATCAACAAATGAAACTTTGTGGATGTACCGAACTTCAACAATTTTGAAAATGGAGAGAAATACTTTTTGGAGAAGGCAAAATTATGGAAATAAAATGTTCTCACAAATTGAAGAGGCACTTAATTTAAAGACTTATTCATGATCATTTGAATAGTTATGCCCTTTCTCTAATTTGGTTATTCTCACAAAGTGAATCAACCATTTATGAAAGAACATCATTTATTCCAACAATCCCCCTCAATCCCCCTCATAAATGGATTGTTGGAATAAATGATAAGTTGGTAAATTAAGATATAGAAGATAGAAGAAAACATTTGGTATTTCCTAATGGAGAACCTGGATTGGGATATGTAGTAAAAACTTTGAACCTTTCCTAACGAGCATGAATCGAGTTTACTTGGTTAATTAGTGGTCATGATGTCTTGAACTGTCAACCGTTCTAGAGTAAACTAAGACAATAGATATTACAAAGTTTCTCAAATTATAACAAAGTTTGTTTCCATAATTGTGTTCATTTTGGCCTTGAACACCATCTGGTCTCATTAGTGTTTTAGAGAATTCACCTTAAAATTCTCATAGAAGCGGTCCCTTCCCATTCACATAGGTGATTCCTATAAAGAATATCATATTTGCTCTTTTTATTGATAGTTACCACCTATTAAAAGCATAGTGATTACCCAAAACTACACTAGTATTGTCTCATCATCTTTAGAATGGGTAAAAGGTTAAATTTCAATCCAGTGCTCATTACGTTATCCAAAGATTGGTTTGCCCTTTGAACCTAGATCTTGGGATCTCTAGTCAACTAGGTTGGGTTGCCTCTCTGAAAAACCTCATATTATAAGCTTTAATCCTATTATTTTTTTATGAACTTTCAACCAACTCCTAGTTAGGCCTTTAGTAAGTAGATCCGTAATATTCTCTTTTGACCTTGAGAAAGCACAAACCCAGTTACAGATGTAACATATATTGTACTGTGAGTTAATAACTAGAGAAACAATTGGAAGAACACTTAACAATAAATCATAAACACATAGAACTTTAGTAACCCAGTTCGATGACCACACGTCTACATCTGAGGGGTCTTAGACCCAAATAAGAGAATATATTGCTAATCTTATAATTAATCATTACAATGCTATGACTCAGTGTACATCACTTTACTCATAATCAATAGTGTTGACCATTGACTAACTTAATAATAACATGCTAAACATAAAACATGTATCATAACATTATGGGAATAACTCCCTCTTAATCAATAATCATGCGCAATCCTAACTTCAAACATCTTTGATAGTTGAACAATCTCTTATGCTTCATATGTTGTATCGTCACTCAAAAAGCTCTAAAAATTGCATAAGAAGCTCTTACTGCAATCACCAATATATTCGACAAAAATCAAAAGCAGAACGATACCCGATCTCCTGCTTTCTTGTTCCACCTTATATGTAGAAATAATCTTCAACATACTACACTTAAATAATATAACAACCCAATTGAAGAAGGAATATCACAACAAACCATATCTCCATAAATAAATAATTGTTTAAATAAAGGTAGTGGGACCATATTGTAACAAGCTTCCCTCTTAGGACCAACTTCCTTTATTTGAGCAGACAAGCAATAACTAGACCAATATATTCAAAAACACATAGTCAAAGCAGGAAACAAAAACAGAAAGCAAGCCAACAGAAACAAGTAACCTCAGCCAAACCATAATAACTGATTCCACACACTCATTTTACGCAGAGCCAGACACACAAGACAAAAACAGCACCCACAGAAAAATGAGATAGAAATAAGCAACCCAACCACAAAAGATCATAAACTAAAAAGCACTAGAAATTATAGACCATATCCAAATAAGCCAAGTGATTAGTTACATAATGGAGAAGCATGACGTACTGAGATGATAAAACATCAGAGGAGAACCAATCTAACAAAAAACCAATAGAACCAATCACAACTAGCAAAAAAAAAAAAAAACAGGCAAAACCTCCCTCTTGCCGTCTGACAAATATCACTAGGAAGGGGGACTCAAGGAAAAGGAAAAGGAAGAAGTGATGAGCCTCCAAAGATCTTGAAGAAAAGCATCAACCATAAATTTTCAACTGAAAAGCTCACGTACCATCTGGCCCAAGTCGCGAGATTCCTTAGATAAAATGTGAAAGAGCCGTGAGACAGTGGCAGAAGGAAGGATCAGACCACTAGATGGAAGAGGTATATCAGCAGGAGAAGACCCAGATATCCCAAAGGCAGGGCAGAACTCTAAAGGAAGATCAGGAGCATGCACACCCTGAAACAACTAAAATCTCAGAGCCAAAGTCTTCGAAGGAGGCCCAACCACATCACCAGGAGAGAGAAAAGCAGAATGTTGTGCCAGTAGAAACACAGTCGTCAGGCGCTGAAAACAAATAGGAACATAACCCCAAACGAATCCACATATCTCAAGAGGTGGTGAAACACCAATTTGCCTACATTAATCGGAGACCTAATACCAATCAGATAGATGAAGTGGCCAAGAGTAGTGGAGATAGTAGACACATGTGTAGAGGGAATCCAATTGGCAGTCTCTATCTTGTGCAGGATAATATATTTGACATTGAGAGAGACGACATGTAATTGACCATCAGTAGACCAAGTGTGAACAATGCCACTAGACAACTCCAAGGCCAATTCCTCATTGGAAGGGTAAGTGATCACCACATCATCATGTACGAAAAGACCTAAAAACTTATTGATCAACAAGGGAGAAACATGACAGTAGATACCACAAATGTGCACCTTATGAAATTCAACAACACTAGGATCAGTAAAATCAGTAAGGAGATTAACAACAACTCCCAAATAAGGCGAGGATAAAAAGGACTGACATTTGTAACTGTTTTGATCAAACCATTGCTCGAATAAGTTTAATCACCAGAGTACAAGATTGATGCTGATCAAAGATGTTCATCTCATCTGCAATACGACGATGGACAACATACTTCCACTTGTGCAAGATATCTTCGAAATGGAAGGAGATGCTATCATGAGAAACTACTAGCACATATGAAGGTAACTTGCAACGACCAGATTTAGCTGTAATCACACGTTGACCTTTAGTAGGGTGCCGATAGGAACGTTTAGCACTTGGAGAGGATGGAACAACTGAAGGTGAGTCTAACCTAGTGAACATCAAAGTGGCGGAGATACCTTTAGAAGTCTCATGGGTGGCATGCACATGCTCAGAAATAGGAGGCAAAACACGACTATCAAGTTTGTTAAGACGATAAGATGCTTGTAGGGATAACGAGTTGGAATACTCCTATCTGATAGCCACAAACATGGGGAGTGAAGAGGACGATAAAGAAGCCATGGAAACACCAAAGGGAGGCTGATATGGTCCATGATGAGTGGAAACCATAGCAAGCACACAAGAAAAACTATAAGGACTTGTTATGGAAGAGAAAGAGTCCAGAAACTCCATACTATGAGAAGACGAATAGCTGTGAGAAAACAAGAATAAATTCAAATACGTGTCGTAAGGATTGAGAAACCAAAGCAAAATCCTAATCGAAAAGGCAAGCCCAAGCTGAGGACTCTAGGCCCAAACCAATGATTTCTATGCAGGTCATTTACATATTCTAAGCCCAACTCACAAACTTTCTAACACAAAAGCATCTAAAGGTTTTGTGAGGATATCGATAAGCTGAGTGGTGGTTTTCACATGTTTCAGCTAGATAACCTGACTTTCCACAATTTCATAAATGAAGTGGTGACGTATATCTATGTACTTTGTACAACTACGTTGGACAAGATTTTTCAAAATACTAATGACACTCATGTTATCGCAATATAAAATCATAGAGGATTGAGAAAGACCGTACTCCAAGTGCATCTGCTTTATCCACACCAGTTGGGTACAACTACTTTTAGCTGTGATATACTCAGCTTCTACGGTAGACAAAGATACACTATTTTTTTTTGTTGCTAAACTAAGCAGCCACTAAAGGTGCTTTTTCGATCATCAGTACAACCTACCTAGTAAACATCACAAAAAGTAACAAGAATGGAAGATGTATCGAATGTGTACCATAAGCCATAGTCAACGGTACCCAGAACATATTTTAAAATGCGTTTGGCTAAATGAAGATGAGATACTCGAGGAGATGCCTGGTATCTAGCACACATTCTGACTGCAAATGCAATGTCAAACGACTTGTAGTTAAGTAGAGTAAACTCTCAATGATGCTATGGTTGAGACTTTCATCCACCTTTTCACTAGAGTCATCCTTGGATACTTTAACATGAATAGCCGTAGGGGTCCATTTGTACTTAGCTTTATCCAACCAAAACTTAGTGATGAAAGCTTGAGCATACTTTGCTTGAGATAAGAAGATGTCAGAGGTAAATTCTTGAATTTGAAAACCAAGAAAGAACTGTAGTTTGCCCACCATACTTATTTCAAATTCAACCTTCATCTTTTCAACAAAAACATAGACATAACCAGAGAAGGATCCGTAAAAAATAATATCATCAACATAAATTTGTGCAATAAAAAAATTAGAACCTGTAACTTTATTGAGATAGATATTCTGAAAGTCGTTCATACCAAGCTCGAGGTGCTTGCTTGAGGCCATATAGTATTTTTCGTAATGTATATACATACTCAGGATGAACAGAATCAATGAAACCCTTTGGTTGAGTGATATATTGTCCACCCTCTCACAAACCACCTCCAAACCAAGGAGAAAATGTGAAGATATTAAGCATCACCCCATGATAATACTCAACATCCAAACATAGCAATCAATTTAAACCAAAATTTAGAAAAACAACAGAGAATGACATTCAACATCAAAGTACTATCGCCAGCCTGTTACAAAGTTTTATCTCAAATAGGTCCACACACACACAAAAAAAAAAAAAAACAGAATCACATAATCCTTAACCAGACAGAACGTTCAATTATCCCTCTCTCTCAAAACTATACAAGTTACTAGAACCTAAAGAGGTTAGCTAGTTACAACAATGTCGAAGTTCTGATTCTTGATGCACACTCGAGTCACACAAGTTATGCATTTGGAATAGCTCGACCATCTGAAAAGAAAGACAACAATGAAAACGAGTGAGCTAATAAGCCCAATGAGTGAGTTTTCAAAAACAACTTCAAAAATCTATTACAAGTTCAAGGTCAAACCGAGATCTATAACTTTTAATAAATGCATAAAAAAGAATCTTATAAGCATGTTATTGAACCCAATGGTAGTCGAGCAAAATATTATAAGAAAAACAATACACATTTCCTCAGAAAACGTCTTGTAATCTGGCTTAGATAGAGTTTCTCATATCCTTAACCCTTGATAAGTCAGAGTTTCTCATGCCTTTGCCATTGATGAGACATAGTTTCTCATGTACTCGCCATTCCCTGTCAGCTTTGTGGAATACTCCTCACAACAACTGCATGCTAACATCATCGAGAGTCTCTACTAGTAGATGGTACTCAACAAAAGCATGTACAACTTTCAAGACACCAGTTTATCTAAACAAGGTTGAAGAACACTAGATAAACTTTTTAGAAACATGCTTTGCAAAGATTTTATAAACATAAAGTTGGAAAGCTATCAATCATTCATCAAGACAACCCAAAACATAATATTTCCATTAAGCAACAATTTATACTACAAAATCAAGATTCATAGCATTTCATTTTTGTCACTCACAGATCAAGGCTTAGCTCCTAATGGTTTATAGACTTGACCTATTTTCTCTTGGCATGTCAAATAAAAAAATTGAGCATTAGCACCTTAATTAGTCTTGTCTTATAAACGAACTCAAAATGATGCTCAAAAGACAACTTATCAATCTAAAACCTAGATACAAAAGAACAAATCACCTTTCTTCTAGAAGTAGCACCAAGTTCAGAACATCAAATGGAATTGCTAAATAAAAAAATTGGCCTATTGTAAGACAATTGAAATGTCTAGTTCAAACGTCTTTACGACTCAACTTCTTACCATAATTTTACTCACCCTAGTATTGGAGTTTTGAGGTAATTGTCTCTCGCAGAATAGAACAAATCACCTTTCTTCTAGAAGTAGCACCACGTCCAGAACATCAACAAACAAAATTTTGTAATTGTACTGAACTTAATTCAATAATTTTGAAAATGGAGAGAAATACTTTTTTGGAAAAGGAAAATTATAGATTATGAAAACAAAATGTTGTTTTCACAAAAGATTTACAATAGGTTCTAAATAAGTTCTTCAAACTTTAAAAGTGTCCTTAAATTTTTTATGTCGTATCTAAATTATATAGGTTGACGAAAACATATATTCAAAATTTTATACAATTAACAAATTTGAAATTAAATTTTGTATCTACTAAATTTTGTTACCTTAGTTGTGGGAGAAGGGAAGGGAAGAGAAAAGGAAATTGCGTGCGAACACTCTAAATTTGTTTCAGACTAAGAAAAATAACTTTTTAAAACTATGGAATAATTCATTAATCCATAAAATTTAAAATAAATTAGATAGAGATGAGGAAAAGGTGTTATGAAAGATTAAAAAATACAATGAAACTTATATTCTTATATATAAAAAATTGATATGAATAAAAGGGAAGAGATTGTCCTAATTGGTAAGTAAATAATGCTAACATTTTTTGTTTGCAAGATTATTCAAACGGTTAGCAAAGTTTGGAATGGAGAAGGAATAGAAGAGACGTGTGTTTGAATAATCAATCTAATTTAGAACACACGTAATTATCGTCGTGTCAGGCAAGTGAGATATATGATTTTGCAATGTATACCACATTGAACAATTCAAAAAAAAAAATCTAAGTAATTACTTTGTATATCATAATTCATAGGAAATATATATATGCCGACCATAATTTATGTAGTGGAGATTTGAGTCTGAGACCTCCTGTCCATAGATATATATAGGAGCCAGTTGAGCTAAGTTCATGTTCTACAACTTCTACACATTCTAAAAACCCTAAATTACAAATTTTCAATTCAACTCATTAAAGTTGAACACAATAACTAATTTAATTTTGATAAAGTCACTTATTTCAATCTAATTATAATTATAATAGCTAACTTTTAAAAAAGTACTATTGTATTATTGATGTATAGAAAATAATAATTGAAAAAAATAATAAAGCTTTAAGAATATTATTGATGAATATCGTGTTTTATGAGCTCGTTAACGAGGGTTTGAATTTTGTGCATCGTAGGAAATAGTTTTTTCTTGATGGACAATGTCCATCAAGATATCATTTTTTATGGGTCTTGTCCATTATCTTATCCTAAATCCAGAATTATAAATTTTTTTCTTGATAGGCAATGCTCATCAAGATATCATTTTTCTTGATGGACCTTACCCATGATTTTTTTTTGTCTTTGTCCATCAAGAAATCCTAGATCCATCAAGAAAATTCTAAACCCATCAAGAAATACAAAACAAATATATTAATTTTTTTCGATGATGGTCATTGCAAATCAAGAAAATTCATTTCTTGATGGGTCTCGTCCATCAAGAAAACCTATCTAACTTGATGGGCATTGCCAATTAACTAATATATTATCTTCGATGTTTGTTGTTCATCAAGAAATAGTTTTCTTGATAGGACCATCAATAAAACAGTTAAAGAAATTTTGCCCATCAAGAAAATAAAAAATTCACATTTTTTTTTACTTTTTTCGTATTTCTTCAACAAAATAAGGGGACTTTTCTTGACGTACATGACCGTCAAGATAAACATTGTATCACTAAATCATATTTTTCTTGATGGTCCTTTGCCATGACCATCAAGAAATCAAAATTTGTGTGTATCAACAAAGACCAAATTTGTAGTAGTGATATTTAGGTTGATAAGTTTTATGTCGTTTTGTATACTAAACTCTGAATGAATATGAATTTATACATTTGTGGATGTGTTTTGGTGAAGTCACATAGGGATAGTTTTCACGTGACCAACTCTAATCAACTTATTAGAAAGGCCACCAAATATAAATGACTTTCTCATTTTACTAATGATATGCTCAAAGGTATTTATACATACATGAGAAAGAATAATTAGTTATAAGAAGTTAACAAACTAACTAAGAAATTAAGAGTCTGTAACTGTTTAATACTCCCCCTCAAGATGTAGCAAAAATATCTTGAACACCTATCTTGTTTATCAACGAAAAAAGAATATTTGCTGGAAGAGGCTTTGAAAAATATTTGCAAGCTGATTAGAAGATTGTATTGGTAAGAGCTTTATAGATCCATCTATTATTTTATCCCAAACAAAATGACAATCCAACTCAATGTGTTTGGTTCATTCTTGAAACATGGAATTATTTGCAATGTAGATGGTAACTTGATTATCACAAAACAAAAGAGTTGAATATGTAACTTTAATCTATATCTCATTAAGGAGACTTTGGAGCCATATAATTTCACAAGTGGTGACAACTAAGGCTCAATATTCAGTTTTTGCAGATGATCTTGCAACAGTTAGATGTTTCTTAGACTTTCATGAAACAAGAGAATTCCCAAGAAAAACACAAAAACTTGTTACTAAGCGTCTTGTATCTAGGCAGGAGCCCCAATCTGCATCAGCAAACGCACTAATTAAGAAGTCTTGCACCTTAGGTAACATGATGTCTTTTCCAGGAGACCCTTTGAGATATTTTATTAGATGATTGGTTGCACTCATGTGACTCAAGGTTGGTTTGACCATAAAATGGCATAGTTTATGAATTGCAAAAGTTATATCCGGTCGAGATATGTATAGTAGTCTTCCAATGAGTCATTTGTATAGGGTGGCATCATGAAGAATGTCTTCATCAGATATGTTCAACTTAGCTATGGGATCCATAGGGATGGAAGTTGGTTTTGCACCAAGATGTCCTGTATCTTCAATAAGCTAAAGGGTGTAATGTCTCTGTGAAAGAAAAAGTCCAAATGAGTTTCTTGCTAATTCAAGACCAAGAAATTTTTTTAAAAGACCTAGATCTTTAAGCAAGAACTTCTAGTTAAGGTCTCTTTTTAATTCTTGTATATGAGACACATTTGCACCAGTGATGATAATATCATCAACATAGATGAGAATGACTATAAAAGAATCATCTTTGCCTCTGATGAATAAAGAGTAGTCGACTTTGAACTGTTGAAATCCGAGAGAAATTAAAAAAGTGAAGAACTTTGTAAATCATTGCCTTGAGGCCTATTTTAATCCATAGATGGATTTGTGAAGTTTACATACTAATTTCTTCCTCTGAATTTCATTATGTGGCTTATAGCCTAAGGGCAAGTTCTATAAACTTCTTCAAATAAGTCTTCATGTAAGAAGGCCTTATTTACATCAGGTTGAACTAACGACCATTCTTTTGAGATAACATGGTTAGTAAGGTTTTAACAGTGACCATCTTGGCAATAGGTGAGAAAGTTTCAAAATAGTCAAGAACTTCTTGTTGGGTATATCCTTTTGTCACTAAACGTACTTTGTATCTCTCAACAGATCCATCAACTTTGTGTTTTATCTTATATACCCAACGACAAAATCAACAAAGTTTTTGTCTTTAGGTAGAGGAACAATACTCCATGTTTGATTTGTTTCCGTAGCTTCTAGCTTTACTTTCATGGCTTTGTGTCATTCTTGGGACAAAACTGTTTCATGATAAAAATATGGTTCTTTTTGGGACAGAGACTTGAAGGATTGAATGTTTATATGAAAGAGATAAAGCTTGGTAAGTCAAGTATTGGTTTATGAGATATCTGGTGGATTTTTGGGTAGGTGGGGGCTGTGTGGTGAGAAGGCTGCAATGATATGCTTGTAAGTAGAAGGGTGGTTTAGTTATTCGAGTAGATCTTCTAATAATGATTTCTGCATTGATGTTAGGGATAGTATCAGTTTGATTATCCTAAGATGTGATAATGTCACTATTGACAACCATATTATCATTATTCATCGACTATTGATTTTCAGAATAATTAGACTCGATATTATTGCTTCTAGTGTCTTCATCTCTTATAGGGCTTATTATAGCATGGAAATGTGAGTTACATTCATAGAAAGGTTTGGGTAGAGAAAAACCAGGTAAACGATCGATTGGTATTTGGGTTTTGGAAATATTATGAAAAGAAAAGATGGTTTCATAGAAGACAACATCACCTGAGATGAAGACCCTTTTGTGCTCAATATCATATAATTTTTAGGTTTTCATTCCTTGTGGATAGTCAACGAAGATGACAGAGATAGCTATGAGTTGAAACTTAGATCGGTCATAAGGTAATGAAGATGCATAACATAAGCAATCAAATACTTTCAACGAGCTATAATTAGGATTGAGTTGTTTAGTTTTTGAAATGGAGATTTCCATTTCAATAGTTTAGAAGGAGTTCTGTTAATCAGGTAAACAACACTGAGAAATCAATCTCTCCAAAAATTTAGAGGAGCTTAAGACTGAAAATAAAGAGAATTAGTTGTATTTAAGATATGCTGATGTTTCCTTTCAACGAAAGAGTTCTCCTGCAGGCATTAAACACATGAACATTGATGTATCACTCCTTTTTGTTCAAAAAAGGTGGTGAACTTGAGCTCAGGTGCATTATCAAATCTTACTTGCTTGATTGTTTTGCCATATTGAGTCTTTATGAGTTTAAAAAATTGTGGTATGACAAAAATAACATCAGATTTGTGTCTGAGCATGAATACCCAAGTGTAACGGGTGGCATTATAAAAAATGGTGTGAAAAAAAGAGTATCCAAAATATGTTGTAGTCGAAAAGGGTCCTCAAATATCTATGTGAATTAGATCAAAAACATTTAAAGATAAGTTGTTATTGGTAGTAAAAGAAAGCTTCCTTTGTTTAGCCAAAGGACATATAGTACAATGATACATTTTGCCTACTATAGAAGACTTTGAAAACAAATTTTTTTCTAAAGAATTTAAAGACTTGGCAAAAGGGTAACCCATTCATTGGTGCGATATGGCTGCTTTATTTTCAGAGACAACACAGATAGATGAAAGGAGGGTTGGTTGATCAAGGATATATAATCCTTGGAAAAATTTAGCTCTGTCAATCTTCTTCGAAGTGTACTTGTTTTGATTGATGCAAGTATCAATAAAGAATTGAACAGAGAATGAAGATCCCTTTGTGATTGCACTTACAGAAACCGAGTTGAAGGAGAAGTCAGGCATATAGAAAACATCTTTCAAAATAAGTGTACCAGATAGCTTTACAGTGCCAATGTTTTTTACTTGATAAATGTTCTTATTTGGCAAGCTAATAGATGCAGAGCATAGTTGAATATCAGTGAGAAACTCTTTAGAACAACATATATGAGTGGAAGCTCTAGATTGGTGGAACTCTTTAGAGAGAATACATGCTATATGATTGGTGGAACTATTTGATGAAGTTGATTGAGAAGAGCTTGACATTGTAATAAGGCTTCTGTTGGGTTAATGATGATGCTGTTCAGGTTGGTGGAGGAATCCTGGGTTTAAGTGACAACTAAATTTGTGTTGTTGTTAGGAGAAGACCCTAAGCTATTATTGTTGATTCTTTGTTGTTGTCTTGTTTTATATCTAGGGGATATCCAAATCAACATGTCTCGAACGGTGCTAAGGTTAAATATATATCTTTTCAGTAATACATATATATATATATATATTTAGTTTTTTAAAATTTTAAAATTGTGACTAATATATCTTTTGAGTTTTACAATATGTAAGAATTTTCAACTTTAGGACCTATATGATAGGTTTTCAAACTTCAAAAAAAAAAAAAGTTATCGATTAACATTTTCATTATAAATTTTGAAAACACATTCCCATACTATTATACTCTCTCACAAAGAAAATGATAAGTATTTTTCCAAATTAACAATAATGTTATATTTCTAATAAACCAAAATACCTTTTTTAAAAATTAAAATTTGAGATTAAATATTTTCAACATTCCTTCCTTTATAACAATTTTCTATTTTTTG
This sequence comes from Cucumis variabilis, assembly GCA_037974545.1. Lineage (NCBI taxonomy): Eukaryota > Viridiplantae > Streptophyta > Magnoliopsida > Cucurbitales > Cucurbitaceae > Cucumis > Cucumis variabilis. Next base: position 12,475,979 of record JBBPDI010000025.1, on the reverse strand, counting down.
AATTGTATATATTTGTAGTCTATAAATTCTTCAATTAATTTAAATTGATTCTATCTCGTCTGTATTCTACTCAAATAGTAATAATTAATGGATTTTCTTAATTACAAAGGTAATATAAAATAATAAAACCATCTAGAAACATAATTACTTT
>JBBPDI010000025.1:12463095-12475728 GCA_037974545.1 Cucumis variabilis | reverse complement strand
TATTTTAACTTCATAGGAATTAATTTAATATATGTTTGAAACTTTGTAGAATTAATATTTATATGCATAAGCGATTCAGTTTTGATTCGGTTTTATTCATGTATAAGCAGTCTGGTTTTCATTCGATTTGATACAATTGAGCGGTTCAATTCTGTTACAAATTAGATTTTTTTTTCATTTTTCGGTTCGGTGCGGTTTTAAATACCCCTACTATGCGAGATGACAGTGACCACGACCAAAATGATGGGATTAAAGAGGTATGATAGGCGATCAAGGTAGCAAGTTCAACGTTGCATGCCCTTCGCTACCTTGAGGGGGATAAAACAAAAAATTTAAGACGTTAGGCGAAAATGTCTAGTGAATGGGATCTTTATCCAAACATATTGAATCATATTTGTCCAAATCTCAAAATACACAATTGTTAAATTAGACATCATAAATAACAGGCAATTTAACGAAATTATTCTTTGATTTTACCACTACAAGTCATCTTGATTCGCATGTCTTCTCGCCTACCACATAGTCAACCTACAGAATCATTCCATAAATTCAATTAAGTATTTGTACCCTTACCTTGGGCCAAGCGTTTACCACACCTTTTTGCTAAGTTGCAGTTATGTAGAGTAAACTCAACGCCATTAGCAAGTTCATCAATTCCACTACTCAATAAATATTACCTCCAAGCCCTCAGACAATGGACCACTGCAAGCATTTCTTTCTCAGAGACAGTATACCTCAATTTAAACACTATTAAGCTTTCGATTCTCGTACCCTATAGGGGTGACCCTCTTGCGTTAGGACGCCTTCAAGAGCAAAATCTGGTATGTCGATCTCAACTATAAGCGACTTAAACACATCAACCAATCCGAGGACACCTCATGATTCTCATCTTTAGTTCGTCAAAAGCAGCTTGAAATTCAACTGGCCATCTTCAAGTTGTACCTTTCTTCAACAACTCAGTCAATGGTGCAACCCTTCTTAAGAATTCTTCAATGAACCGATGATAGAAATTAGCCAATTCTAGGAAGGAGTGTAATTATGTCACAAATTGGCTTCCCTCCCATTTTGAAATGAAATTATGAGTTGCACTTGAATCTACAATGGTGCTCTTTTCTGGTTTAGAGTTGATGATTGCGTTGATAAACATGAGTTCCTTTTTTAAAAGCACCCTTTTGATGAGAGACCTTCTTTTGAATTGCTTACAAGAATTATAACGCACTCATTCAAGAGGTCTCCCACTCATCCTCCTTTTTCACTTTTGTTTCTTCCTCAAAATTTTTAGAACACTATAAGGAGGCTTGAAATGATGTTAGCGATCCCTAGTGTAGACACTCGGCTACTCGATGAGAGCCTTTAGACAAGAAGCATGAAATAGGCCTTGTCTGATTTAAAATTGACCAGTGTGCTCCTCGAGGAATATTAGTGCTTGGGTTCTGTGGTTTCTTATCATTCATGAAGTTTCTTGGAGTATTAGGCTTGGTGACCATATTTCGACGATTCGATATCGTCACATTCTTCTTTTGGGACCTTTGGTCGCCACTGTAGTCTAACAATCTCTCTGCCTCAACAAGAGTAGAGACAAGATCTTGAACTTTATGTTCGTATAATTTAGTCTTGGCCCATGGCTTGAGCCTTTCTTCAAAGCAAAATACTTAATCCTTTTTCGACATGTCTCGGTTGTCCTACATAACTGTAAAGAACTGTTTAACATAATCTCTGATGGTTCCCATATGCCTAAGTTCTCGTAAGTTCCTTCTTGCAATAAATTTGATATTATCAAGGAAGAACTGAGCCCTTAGTTCTTTCTTAAGATCTTCCCACATATCAACGGTACATTGATCATTTTAGATGTCGTTCACTTTTAACCTCCAATAGAGCTTTGCATCATCAGATAGATGCATAAAGGCTAATGTAAACCTTAGAACTTCCTTGAATTATTTTGCTATGGTGGTCGGCTAAGATAAAGTTATTTTAAACATGTTAGTTGTCACACCCCGACCCATCGACTTACTTTGTCTTGCCAGATTCGACATGACTTGAGTATCTTGAGGTGTTAAATGCCAAAATACTCAGTCTTAAGGTTCTTAAGCTTTGCTTAATCGTTTGGCTTCTTTCTCTAACTTAAACTACAATCATACTTTAGGTGATAAAACAACTCAACACAAGACAAATAACTTAAACTTGAACTTTTAACTAAGTAAAATATGAGTTCTACAACCAATTACAACACTTAACCAAAAGACAAAAAATACTGTACACTTGAACATTTAACCAAAACACCAGGGAGCTCTTCTCGTCTAGCAAGCCCTTCACTTTTTCTCTACTTCGCCTTAACTCCTGATTCCCGGAAGATGGAATTTAAAAACATAAGTTGACAAGACTCAGTGAGGTTTTGAGAAAACCTTTTTACGAAATACCTTTTTGTAAACATCATTTCTCCAAACATATCAAATCACATAAATTTATCTTTTCAAATAAAGATATCATTTCGCATAACACATATTAGTTATCAAACATTCTTTTACCAAGGATCCTGAATCATCATTTACATTAGATCACGTAACTTTGTATTTAGACTACTGTAACAACAGCAGCCGAAGATATACAGATTCGTCCTTGTTGCCCAAGTTGTTAAGTACTAGAGGTGTAAGAATAATTCGAGTAACTCGACAACCTAGACTACCCAACCCATATTATATGAGGAGGGTTAGATTAGGTTAAAATGTGGGTTGGGTTAGGTTAAAAAAATTTAATTTTTTCGGGTTGAGTTAGGTCACGTGTTAGAAGGTTGAAAACTTTGGTTCAACCCAACCCAACCTGAATTAATATAATATATATTTTTATATTTATATTTATATTATATATTTTATTCTTTATTAAATAAAATTTAAAAAAATAATTAGGTTAAAAATTTCTCTTCCTCGTGCGTGCCTTCCCTAAGTTTCCTCTCTACTCCATTTCTCTTCCTCATGCCACATCTCCTCCTCTTCTCAGATCTCCTTCCTCTCCTCACCATCGATCTATCTCTTAGTCATTCGTCTCTTGTATCCTATCTTCATCGTTTGTCCCTTATCTCCTATCTTCGCAATTCATCATTGTGGTTCGTCTTCGTCGTCCATCTCCTTTTTTTTCTCTTTTATTGCTATGTACTTTTTTCTCTTTTTTTCTTCCATTTCTGTTCTTTTTTTTTTCTTTTTCTTTACAAAAAATGTGGTGACCCTATCTTTAGTGTTGTTAGTGCTACTTGGGTTTGGTAGTTCTGAATGAAATGTCTTAGTTGATGGCTTTGGCTTCTGAGTGTATGAGCTTACTTGAATGGAATACTGTTCTAGAACAAGTTGTACCCCTGTGTCTTTGAGTGCTAAAGATCTAGAAGCATTGTTAGGGCCTTTGAATACTCCGACAAGAGTATAATGTGTTTTTATTATTTATGAGAAGAATCTAGTGTTTGATGTTCGATTTCTTTGCGATGATTATTTAAAAAAAATTGGTTTGAACACATTGATCTGCTGTTCTATACTATATATATACAAAGATACACTGAAAATGGAAAAACAAGAAAGGTTAAAGGAAACCCTAAACCCTAAAGAAAAAAAAACCCGACAACCCAACCCAATTCAACTTATATTTTACGGGTTGGGTTGGGTTGGGATGGGTTGAAAACTTAATTCGTGTTATTCGAGTTACCAACTAAAACAAGCCAAGAATATGGGTTGGGTTGAGAGACAGTGTTATTCGAGTTGCCAACTAAAACAAGCCAAAAATATGGGTTGGGTTGCGAATGTCTCTCAACCCAACCGAACCCAACCCATTTACACCCCTATTAAGTATAATACCCTTTTTTCAATGTATTAACTAGCATTTCATCATCATGTAGCCTCGTACACCTCATGGTGGCCTTTACTCTTTATGTGCACAAAAAAGTTAGCTCATTACAAAGGAAGCAACTAATGGTTTGAACACAATTTCATATCAAGTCATGCTTTGAAATACATAATACATACTTTAAAATATATAAGTTTTTCTTGTAAATCTCTTTTTAGGAATCATTTGAATAGAAATCATTAACTCAAATCAATTAAAAACTTATAAGAAAAAATTTCAACATAAATATTTTAGAGAAAACAATCACTCTACTTAGCTATTTAAACTTATAAGGCTTCTCTTCTTCTTCTTCCGTGTAGTTTTCTCGCGCAGACACTTTGGCGGCAATTCTACACTTAAACTTTTCTCTTCAAATTCACAGAATAACCACCAGTAAATGACTGAGCTTTTCCCCTTATTTATACCACTTCTTGAAATGCTTAGTCACTCTTAAGCTCTTGGTAAAATGCCACCTTCTACTTCTTAGTGATACACGTGTGATCTTAAGGTTTATCTTAATCATACTTAACTTAATCTCTATACGTGGCCCATTAAAACACTTAGGAAATTTTAAGAAAGTTTTCTTACTTCTTCTCATCTAATCTTTCATCTCGCGAAGAACCATAATTGCTTAACCTTCCAAAAGTCTTCTCGCATAACCTTTCTTGCAGAGTAACCCACCTCTTCTCACATAGACCACCCAAAACGCCTATTTTAGGACACTTGGTCAACTTTTTACTTCTTCTCTTAACTACGGGTCTTAACTACTTTCCTTAACTATGAGTCTTATCTATAGATCATAACTACAGGTCTTACATTCGTTCTTTTTTTTCAAAAAAAAAAAGAGAAAAGAAGAATAAAGTGAAAAATATATATATAATAAATTAGTTTATTAAAAGGAATAAGGGAAATGGGGGATTAAATAAAGGAAAAAAAATAAAGGTAATTTCTCCACCGCTAAACCCTTTTTAGAGAGAGCTGAAGGATGAGTCTATAAGAGATCTAAGGTAGGAGAAGAAGAAGGTTGTGTGTGTGTATGTGTGTGTGTTTTTAGTGAAAAAGAAGAAGAGAGATGTGAAGGAAGTGGTACCATGACAAAAGCTTAGAGCTCATAGACAACCTTTGGGTTTTGAGTTGGGTTGAACTTCTCACAAGAAATTAAGAGGTAAGGTTAATTTTAATTGAAAGTTAACTCATTTTCTAACGAGTTTGTGAAGGAAGTTCACGCAAATACTGAAGTTTAGTTAATGATTTTCAAAGAAGAAGTTGGGTCACTGATTTTTAAAATGAATTTATGAAGTCTCTGGTTTATTCTGAATTTTACACTTTGAGTTAAGAGCTTTATTTGGTATGGTTGGAAAGATTATTAAATTTCCTACAACTTTCATGAAGAAATCGTGAACTAAAAATGACTGGAAGTATGTTTAATTTCAGGATCAAATTGAAAGTAAACAAAAGATGTGAATTTGATTTACCTATGTTTCAGGTGTTTTCTTGTGTTAATCTGTGGGTAATCTTGTTTCCATTCCTTCAAATAAGTTGTAGAGGGTTTCCAAATGAAGATATGGATGTATAGTACATCAATTTTGGTCAAATATTGAGGAAGTTATGGGTGTTTGAAGTTAGGTTGTTGAGTTTGGTAAATTCTGGAAAAACAATATGAAATGTTTTTTTCTATCTAGGTTTTGGGATTGACAAGTTTTGTCTTTTGAGCATCATTTTGAGTTGGTTTTTGAGCATCATTTTGAGTTGGTTTATAAGATAAGACTATTTAAGGTTTGAATGCTCACTCTGGTTTGTTTGACAGACCAAGGGAAATAGGCCGAGTCTACAAACCATTAGGAGCTAAGCCGTGATCTGTGACTGACAAAATGAATTGCTATGGATATTGATTTTATAGTATGAATTGTTGCTTAATGAAAATATTATGTTTTGGGTTATCTTGATAACTGATTTCGCTTTCAAACTTTATGTTTAAGAACTGTTTGCAAAGCATGTTTCTAAATAGTTTATCTAATGTTCTTGAACCTTGTTGAGATAAAGTGGTGTCTTAGAAGATATACATGTTTTTATTGAGTACCCTCTACTAGTAGAGATCCTCGATGATGTTAGCAGTTGTTGTGATGAGTATTCCACAAAGTTGATTGGGAATGACGAGTGCATGACAAACTCTATCTCGTCAATGGCAAGGGCATGAGAAACTCTGTATTGTCAAGGGTTGAGGATATGAGAAACTCTATCTCAACCAGATTATGAGATGTTTTCTGAGAAAATGTCTATCATTTTTCTTATAATATTTTGCACGTTTACCATTGGGTTTGATAACATGCTTATAAGATTCTTTTTTATGCCATTATTAAAAGTTCTATACTTTGATTTGACCATGAACTTGGAATGGATTTTTGAAGTTGTTTTCAAAAACTCATTCACTAAGCTTATTAGCTCACTTTTTTTCATTGTTTTTTTCTTTCCAAGTGGTTGAGCTGTTCCAAACACATAGCTTATATGACTCAAGTGTGCACCAAGAATCAAGACTTTGACATTATTGTAAATAGCTAACCTCTTTTGGTTGTTGTAACTTGTATAGTTTTGAGAGATAGGGGTAGTTGAATATTTTGTATGTTTAAGGATTACGTGATATTGTCTATATATATATATCATTGTGGGCCTACTTGAGATAGAATTTTGTAGCAGGGTTGCGGTAGTACTCTGATGTTGAATGTTATTCCATGTTGTTTTTCTAAATATTAGTTTAAGTCGTTATGCTATATTTGGATGTTGAGGATTGTCATGGGTGATACTTGATATCTTCACATATTCTTCTAGGTTCAGCGATGGTCTAGGAAAGGGTGTGACAGCTAATGTCGCCTTAGGGACCATTTGGTAAGCCTCACGTTCCTTGTTTCATGGTTCCCGTTTTCCTATTTCTTGTTTCCAATTTCTTCTTTTTTTTAGAACAAGAAATAGGAATGTGTTTGCTAATTGTTTTTATTTCTTGTTTTCTTGAAAAAAAATAGAAATAGAAAACGTGTTTGATAAATGTTTCATGTTTCCTTTTTTTTTTTCTTAATAATGCCCTACATTAAATTGCATTTTCTCTAGTTGTTTATTAAAGTTAAAGATTAAACTTTAATCCAAAAACTTTAAGATAATATTTAGCAACCAAAAAATATAAACAACTTTCATTTAGCCTTGAAGCTTGAAATGATGTTTCAGATCAAGTAAATAATACTCAAGAAGAATGAAAGGGAAACAGAGTTTAATAGTGGCATAAACCCCACTTTGGCATTGGCAATTGGAAAGAAAATGTAGAATAAGTGACAAAATAGATCTCAAACTAGAACTAAATATTTTTGGAGTTATTTCTTCCATCATACAACAACAGGACAGATTGCTCCAGCCTCCAGCACAAGGCACTTAAAAGTACATTTATGATCCTTGGTGTTTCAAGGCATCCTCTAACTAAGAGTTTCTTCTTGATTCTAAGATGGTTTTGCCTTCCTTTAAGTTGTTGACAGGGAACAGGATGTGATTGATTTTTATATTATATTTCCTAGTAGTACCAATTTTCACAATCTTTCTCCATCTCTCCCTGTCTCTTCTCTCTCTTTGATCCCTTGCATCCCTCTTGTCCCTTCTTTCCTTTTTCCAAAATTAGTAGCATAAAAGAATTGTTAAGCTATATACTTGAAGAGAGACCTGCATAAATTGTCATACCATAAGGAAAATAAAGATTTTTATGTTCAAACTAATCAAATTTTAGGTTGATTTAATTTAACTCAGACTATAAAAGTACCTAGTACTTGGACATACATTGGAAAATCTACCATTTGCCATTACTCTGAACCCATAAACCAGAGTAATCTAACCTATAGTGGTTCAACTTTTACTTAACTTGAAATTATTATAGTCTGAATAAGTCTTTAGTATCTACTTTTGAGGTGGTGTTAAGTTTTAGTATTTAGTGTAGCCATCTTGTTTGACTATTGTGTTATAATGGCGTTTGTTGAAAAATTCTAAGAAAGAACGATCTCGTATCCATCGTAATACGACTCCATTTCTTCAGCCATAACTTGCCAGACCAGACCTCCAGCCATGGTTGCTCCATTTCTTGCAAGGTTGTAGATAATTAAATAAACCTTACTCAAGAATGAATATTTGTCTCTTACACACTAGATGTTTGGTTTTAGCCTCTGATCAATTTTCCAAATTCTTCAAAAATCAATGGCTTCTTTAAGATAGTCTTTGAGTCCATCCAGTGAAGTATTATCCATTCTTCAAGGAATGCCATTTTGGTGGCTTCACTCTTCTCTGGTTGCCCTATAATGATGGAAAACAAATTTAAATGCTCTCTTGTGTGATTCTGTTTTTACCATTTTCTTCTCTCACTATGTTTTGGTCTTATATTTACAATGCATTTTTAGGTTAAAAACATTTCTCTTTTGTTTTATGGTTTACATAGAAATCCTTTTTCCAAGTTTTTATCTATCTGCGTTTGAGCATATTCCTTTAGTTTCACGCTTATAAGTTCAATTGGAATCTACATTGTTGTTTTCCTCACTCCTTAATCATTATATCTTCTCTCAATCATTACATTTGATCAGTTCCAAACCAAGCATGGAATCTCCAGAAAGAAAATCCATTTCTTAAGTGAATTTCTTTCAACTTTCACGCTTCTAAGTTCAAATAGAACCAACATTATCGATTTCATCACACGTTAATCCTATTATTTCCTTTTTCATTCCAATCTCGCCATATCTTCACCAATCATCTACATAGTGAGCTAATGAACTAGATTTCTAACCAGGGAGAATCTAGCACAAACGAATCAATGTAACTAGGAACAAAATACATAAAAAGGTTAATTGATTCGAACATCAATGCTCTCAGAGAACGCAGCTGAGGTAGATGACTGGGAGCTATATTCAAGATTGAGATCGAGGAAGAGCAGAAGCACAAGAGCGAAGAAACCAATGGCCCTAAAGAAAAAGCAAGGCAATGGATGATAACTTGTGGGCTTTTATCTAAAATAATGAAGCATAATCGCATAAGAACAAAAGAAAACATGGGATAATAAGCAAAAAGAAGTAGAGTTTGGCGATAGAATATTACGCGGGGAGGCGCATTTGTGAGACCCGTACCTAAAATAGAACGGGAAAAATTTTACCAAGTATTTGAAGAAGGCGTTTTGAAAGGAAAGTAGCGATAAGAAATTGATGTATAAGTTAGTTTGCGAGAAAATAAGGTGACGCGAGATAACTTTTAGCATTTAAGTATCGTTAGGCATTTGGAGTTCTTCGCGAGATAGAGTTAGGTGAGGAAGGTGTTTAATCTTTATTTGACAGGGATTTACGTGTAAAGTTAAGAACTAAGCATGCTTAAGTTAAACGTAAAGCTTACACGTGTACCATTTTGGGATTAGTATAAATAGAGGAGGTAGACATAATACTAAGGGTAGTTACTTTGAAAAATCAGAAAGGAAAAACTAAGTGCTAAGTTTCTATGATGAAAGGACTATGCGAGGAGAAGTGTAGAAGCATTCCAATTTCAAAGCAAACAAGTTTTGTGAGTGATTTCTTCTAAAGTGTTTGTTATATGAAAAGTTATTTTTTTGAAGTTATTATTGATTTGAAAAGATATTTTATATATGAATGTCTTAAGAAGATTTCAAATGATGTTTCATGTATAAAGTACGCTTTAGGAACGTGAAACTACATTCAAACCATTACTCTTCTTCATATCATTGGAGCTAACTTTTATATGCACATAAGGGGTAATGGCAGCCATGCAGAAAAGGATTGCATGGTGGAATGAAGTTGGCTAAGGCATAAAAGATGTGTTTGTGTCTAGCGGCCTGAACAGCAAGGATTGAATTAGGACTATTCTCGGATGCTTTTGATGAAAAGTACATCATTAGTAGTCTAAACGTTAGATGATGAGTCTTGTCGTAGGGAATGATTCGTGTTCTTGGCGAAAGGATTGTTTGAGACTAATGTGTGTTTATGTGATGTGATATGTGTACACGAGTTGATATGAAATAATGATATTTATTAAATGTATTTTGAAAAGGTTTTTCTTAAAACCTCACTAAGTCTATTGACTATTTTTAAGTTCTTCCTTCCAGGTGATCTACATTAAGGCTATGTGGGAAAAGGGTGAATTGTTGGCTAGGCGAGGAAGCTTGACGAGGCGTTTAGTTTAAGTTTATTGTTTTATTTGCTTGTAAAGTGTTGTAAAAGTTTGATTAAAGGTTAATAAAATTTAAGTTTTTGTTCTTCTGTTGTGTTATGGTTCTCTATCCAGTAGTAAGTTAAAAGTATTTCAAGTTAAGTCATGAGACAATTAAGCAAAGCTTAAAGACTTAAGTTGAGCTTTTTGGCATTTAAACGCGTTGGGAATTCTCAAGCCATACCACATAATGCAACTCGTTGAGGGGCTTACAAGACGGGGTGTGACAACATTCAACCAACATGGCGATGAGTAGTCAAGCTAGGCGATCTAATGCACTAGTAGATAAATTTGGCTCATGAATGTCAAAAAAAGGACAAAAGGACTTCTATGCCGCTTGATGCAACTTTAATCAGAGGCATTAATAAGGCGTGTAATGTCCTGTCAACATCACTCCCCACTTATAAATAGAAGGCTCTACTTCATAATAGAGTGTGCAATCTTTCACTGGAGAGCAAGTTCACTGTCTTTTATTCTTTCTTTCTAAGTTTTAAGTAAGAGCTTAAAACACAAGAGAGAAATAGAATGTTTCCCTATCTATCTCTCCCTCACAATCAGGCAAAAATCATGGCCAATGAGTATGAGAACTCATTCTCTGTGGCTTTACACACTTCTTTGTATTCCATTTTATATTTTTATTGTGTTATTTTGTAATATGTACTCCATGGTCGAGAGGCATAAAAATATATTTATAATAGTAATGCCTTTCTTCTATCGTTCTCTCATTTCTTTGTTGTTATTCATGTTCAATTTGCTTAATTAGTTCATGAGCAATGAAATGTGTTGTTAATACTAGAGAATCTAAATGCATGTTTTATAAGTTTTGTTTAGCTAAACGCGAAAGTCAAACATTGTGTATTCGAGAGAAAGACAATGGTATTGATAGCAATCATCTAACAAGTGAAGCACGTATGTAGTTAAGCAAGTAGCGAAGAGATTGTAGCAATACAATCTTATCGTTGAATTCATCCTTCACATAAGTTGCAGAGATGTTAACGTGTGCGACGAAAGCACCAAGAGGTTGTCTGCCTTAATTAAGGATAAGTTAGTTGTAATATAAACAAATTGATTAGATACAAATCATAACTTAACTTTAAGTATTTGGATCCCAAGTGACGAGCAAGTACGATGAAGGTTCGCCTGCAATATGAGTTTTTCTCCATTTCACTCCATCGGCATGTTCAACTTACACCACCAAAGGCACCTTAGTGTAGATAATTAGGATAAATTATATTGTTTATATACATACTGTATAGATTATACCCCATGAGCTAGTTGCGTGATAAGATCATTAGAAGCATTAATTCCCTATGTTCGACCCTAGACTTACTAAGAAATCTCTCTTCGCTTACATTTGAGCTATAGAGAGGAAAACTTGTATTATGCACATATCATGAGAAGTTTAGCAACACATGAATAGGAATTACACCTTTTATTGCATGAGTCTATTCTAGTGGCCTAATAAGTCGCTCAATTAAAGTTTTAGCATGACATATCAACAAACAACTGCTTATGCACATAATTAAACAAGTAATGAACCAATTACACTGTCAAAAAGGCAAATTGAAATGCGACGATGGAACTCCCTCCTTGTAGATGATCCTTATCGGTGCCAATGATAGAAGAGAAACAAAAGCTAAAGGCTTTCTTCGAGACAAACCCGAGGACCCAGAAGAAGCCACGGTCGATCAAAATAACTCACCCAAAAAATGACTATGTCCAATCAAAAAAAATGGAAGAAATTGTTCGAACTACAATTTGGATTGAAGGCGATGAAGAATTTAGAATAGGGTTTGGGATTGAAGGTGAAAAGAGAAGAAATGAAACATGATTAAAAAAGAGAAAGGGAAAGAAGAGAACGAAAAAAGAAGGAACAAAATGGTAGAAACCTTTTTTTTATTCCCACAAATTTCTAACCTAAATGAGAAACATTTCTAATATTTTGAGAATGAGAAACGTGGAACGTTATGAAACACATTCGTTTCTTAAAAAATTAGAAATAGAAACAGGAAACAGAAAATGAAAACGTTACCAAACGAGCCTGTTTCCTCAGAGTTGGTTACATTGGACTTAAAGTATGGTTCCATATCAAAGATGAAATTTTCACGCTCTTTAGCATCAAGGTTCCTATTAAAGGCTTTGGGTTTTAAGATCTTGAACTTGCTCAAAATAATATATGCTTGATTCGAGGTTTAGTTCCCTACTACTTGCATTGCTAAATTCACTTGCACTTTCATCTTGGTCATCTCGGCCTTGATTGTTTCTATCATGGCTCTAAAGTCGTCTGATAAATTACTGAACAACTTTAGCATGGTTTTCTAGAAACAGTCAAGCTCTTCGATACGCTCTTCTATGTGTGGGATAGAACTTGAAGAGCTACTTCCACATTTAAAACTACACTCTTGAGCGATTTAATGTTCTATCGAATCAACCTTCATATCGTTAATTCGTTTATAGGTAGTTTGTGTTGGGATTCATGTCCTAAAACTCGTAGATTGTAAATATAATCCATTGACCGTTATTAATAAAGTGTTATTATTG
>JBBPDI010000025.1:12410470-12421049 GCA_037974545.1 Cucumis variabilis | reverse complement strand
CTCAAAAATAGCCTCGGGACTTAGTTTATTGGATTTAAGATTATAAAATTCAATTTCTCAATAACGACTTTATTGAACAGAAGATGATTACAAACTACGAGTTTTAGGACAAAAAATTCCATCAAAAATAATATCCACATAAACTTCAGCAACTAGAAAATCCTACCATTTTTTTCTTAATAAACATGGTTTTATCGGTGCCACCATGATAGAAACCTTTTGTTAAGAGATTTTGATAATCTTGTATACTATGCGCAAGGAGTCTGTTAAAGACCATACAAGGCCTTGTGCACTTTGTAGACATAGTCTAGGTGAATAGGATCAATGAATCATTTTGGTTGAGCTGCATAGACTTCTTTTGGTATATACCCATTTAGGAAGGCACTATTTACATCCATTTGAAAAGGTTTGATTCTTAAAACATAAGCAAAAACCAGTAATAGATGGATGGCTTCCAGGCAAGCAACAAGCATGGAGGTCCTCACCAAAGTCAATATCTTCAAACTAAGCATATTCTTGAGGAGCTAGATGAGCTTTGTTTCTAATGACATTTCCTTTCTCATCTATTTTTTTTTTCTCAAAATCCACTTAGTACTAATGATGTTGGCATCATATAGTCTGAGAATTAGCTCCCAAACCTTGTTATGTTTGAATTGAAGAAGTTATTCTTGCATAGTAATAAACCATTAGTCATCCTTCAAAGCTTCTACAACGTTTTTGGGCTTAATTGTGGACGTAAAATAGACATTAGCTACTATCTTGGCATAATCTCGCCAGTGGTAACTCCACTAGTATTTATCCAATAATGTTACTTGATGGATGAATTTTCTTTACATGAGTAGAAGGAACTAAACACTAATTATCAGATGATTCTATTTTAATAGAGTCTGCATTATAGAGCTTTGAATAAGATTCACTCATAGAACAGGCTTAAGAGGTAATACAACTATGACTAACAATCTTATTCACAGATGTTGCAACACTATGCACATCTGCAAAATTCTTTTCAAGATCAGTAAAACTGGTACTCACAGAGGATTCAACAATTGTTGAATGCTTCAAGGATGATTGTCTTGAGTCATCATGATGGTTTTTGGTCACGAAAGATCTTTAGTATCATGCACAATCACATTTATAGACTCTATATCTGCTTTAGTTTGCTTGTTGAACACTCGAAAAACTTGCTATTTGTGGGATATTTGAGAAAAATACCTTCATCCGATTTAGAATCCCATTTTTTTGGTATTCACGGGAATTCAGGATATGAAACTTGTTGCAAAAAATATGAAAAATATTTGACATTTGGTTTGCAACCTTTCCATAGCTGATAGTTGGTGAATGTTGTTCTTGGATGAAGAGCAATTCGATTATGAATCTGACATATAGTATTTGTAACTTCTACCCAAAAGTAGAGAGGAACTGATTTTGCATGAAGCATGATACAAGCCATTTCTTGGAGAGTTCTATTTTTCACTTCAACGATACCATTTTGTTAAAGAGTCAAGGGTGCAGAGAATTCATGGAAAATTCCTTATGACTGGCAGAATTCAGAAAACATATAGTTTTCAAATTATCTACCATGGCCACTTCTAATCCTTCAAACATTCTTGTTGTGTTCACGCTAAAGTAATCAACTATTAAAAACACAAATTTTCCTTCCAATACTTTCAACCTGCATGGGACCCATCAGGTCCAAATGAAGAAGATCCAACACTTGATTTGAATTACTATGATCACCAAATTTGTGAGAAGCTTTAGTTTGTTTTTTTGTTGGACATTCTGAACATAAATTATTGGTAGATTGTTTTAACAGAGGTATTCCGTGAATAGCCTTAGTGATAAGAAACCCCTGGGCATTGGATCTAAGAACCATGTTAAACAACAAGACTCAAAGAACACAACTCCAACAGCCTCAAAACCAATTTGATTTCAACCTCTAAGATAGGCTAGATACAGATTGCTTAGATGATCTAAGAAACGAAAGATCGGACAAAGTTTTGAAACTTCCATCAACCCTCGATCTTCAAATCACTCCACAAGCAAGACAGATCAATTCTCACTTGAATGCTTCAAATATTCGTGCATTTTCTCACAAGAACACACAAGAACAAAATTCTACATTCTATAATATTTAGATTTCATTCATTCAAATTCTTTTTTTTTTTTTAAATGTGAAAATTACAATCCTACATATACTAATTAAAATATAAAATGAAAGGTCACAACATTTAATTTTATGCTCTTTCAACTACCATAATAAATGAAAGCACATAAATACATAATTCCTTAAACATTTAATATTATGACTTTTGGGTTGCCAAAATAACTCTTCAGCTTCCAACCATTGTATCTCTTCAACTTCTTCATTTGATTAAATTCTGGTTGCTTGATTCGTATCACTTAGCCTTTAGAGTGTCGCAAATTTTTTATATACTTGCATGCCCTAGACGTTTATGCCAAAGCATAGTTTCATCAGATTTGGACAAGTTGCATATAAGGTTCTTAAGATCATTATTCCAATGGTAACAATTATCAGAGAGACAGGTACCTGTCATAACAATATGTTTTTCTGAATTTAGAACTTCACATTTATCGTTTAAAAGTCGAACATAAAGCCTTGATCACATAGCTGACTCACACTAATTAGATTGGTAGACAATCCTTAAACTAATCTGACATCACTAAGAATTGGAGCACCGACTGGTTGATATTTTCCTTTCCAATCACATTTCCTTTTACATCATCTCCAAAAGTAACTTGAATTGTCCTTGTTTCTTCTAGATCAGCAAAGTAAAGTGAAATTCCAGTCATGTATCTAGAGCAATCACTGTAAAAATACAGTCTTTAGAATTTGAGATATGAATAGAAATAAAAGCTACACTACATTTCTCTTGATTTCTCGTTTCTTTTATTCTCCATATATACTTACAAGAATCACGAGCATTTAGAACACTTCTTCTCTTATAGTTGACATTTGTTATGTTCGGCGTTTTATTGATGAACCCATAAAGCTTGTTCCAAAAAGGTGTGATTTGGCCTGGTTTTCCACACACAGATCCATCTCTTTGACAACAAAGCCATTTTACTAGAAGAGCCTTTTGAAATCTCTACAGATTTAGGAACGGTTACTTGTGTCTTGTTCTCTAAGGCTCGCATAAAAACAGTAGAGCCATATTTAGAGAACGAGTTTCATTTTTAGAAACTAAGACCCTTTTTATCATTCTTTATTTTCTTCGTGCTCAAAATATCATCAAAAGATTTTATACCAGAAGACAAAAGTCTGACAAGGGGTCATAGTCATTTTGAGCATTACTCAAATCTTTTTTTAAAAATGAAATCAATTCCATTAGTCAATGATTGTCTTCAATAAGAATGAGAAAAGGATTACATTTTCGTTTTAAAACTTCCTGATCCTTTCCCACATGAACATAACTTCTTCAAAATTTAATGGAGTAGCCTCGAGCTATTTCTTCTCAAACATATCAGATACATCTTCCATATTAGATTATGTGATAAAACTAATCAAAGCTCTTCCATTTTTTTTGCAATCACTATTTGAGACTACAAGAAATCGAAACAATTGCAACGCCAGAAACAACGTCGGTGAAAGGTGTGGAAAGTCCGCGATGCACACAATGTTACGTCGGGCATGTTCACTTTTCCCGACGTTAACCTGCCAAACATTGTGGAAAGTAAACGCATTAAATTTAATTTAAGACTTTCTGTGTCGTCTTGTTTCTCTACGTTGCGAAAAGTCCTTTTCTGCGACATAACATTGTGTGTGTTGCGGAAAGTGAACGCAAGACTTTCTGCAACTTTTTGTTCCTCTACATCGTGAAAAGTACCTTTCCACGACGTAACATTGTGTGCTTCATGGAAAGTGAGCTTTGCGAAAATTGAACGCAAGACTTTCGGCGATGTAACATTGTATGAGTCGCGGAAAGTGAACGCATTAAATTTAATTTTAGACTTTTTGTGACTTCTTGTTTGTCTATGTCGCAGAATGGACTTTTTGTGACGTAGCATTGTGTGTGTCGCGGAAAGTGAACACATGAAATTTAATTTTCAACTTTCCCCAACGTGTCCCTTTCTACACGTCGGGGAAAGTGTAACGACAAATTTTCACTTTCCCAGATATATGGCAAGGGGCACGTCGGGGAAAGTTTTAAAAATGAATTTATTATTTAAAATTTCTCCGACGTTTGTACTTAATACATCAGCGAAAGGTACCTTCGAAGACGTGTGGAAAAGTTCGCACTATTTATTCTCCCTTCAACACAGAACATAATGCAAAAAAAAAAATAAACCCAAAATTGGCCTAGAGAGAGGGAGAGGAGGAGAGTTGTGCTGTCGTCATCGTCTGTCTTCAACGTTGCCACCGTCGAGAGTCTCCTCTTTTCTTCTCTTTTTCTTTTCCATTTCAACTTTTTTGCTTCACTGTACCCTTTCAAATCATAGCAGAGCTAGAATCCAGAACATTGCAAAATGTGTTTATGAATTCATACTGAAACACAAAGTTAAAACAAAAACCCACGAAGAAAGTACAAGAATAATAGAAGTATGTAATTGAAATGGAACGTAACAAGCTAGAAGAAGAAGAAGAAAAATAAAAAGAAAAAGAAAAAGAAGACAAAATAAAGTTTAGGCTTTTCTCGATGCGACGTCGGGGAAGGGTTTTGCGACATGACTTTGGGGAAGGATTCTGCAATGTGACATCATGGAACCCTTTCTCGACGTGCTAAAAATTTACGTCGATGAACGTTTTCCGTCGTCGACATGATCTGCATCGGAAAAAGTATCCCCGACGTGTTTTCTCTGACGTACATGTCGACATCGACTAAGAGTTAGGGTAACATTCCCCAATGTGTTTTGGAGTTTTTATCGGCGCGAAGCTGTGTTGGGGAAGACCCTATTTCTTATAGTGTGAGGATGTTTCCTCATTAAACAAGGTAGCTGTAAACCCCTTTTTCTTACGTTTCAAATAGGTTTCACATTCAGCTTGGTAATGCCCAGAATCTTCATATTCATGACATCTGATACTTATATCAATCTTGACAGATTGATCATCCTTTGATTACCATCTCTTAGTCTTGATGTATTAAAAGAACTAAAGGATCCTAAACTGGAGTTGCTGGAGTTGTTAAACTCTTTAATTTGTTGAGATCCAAAACCTCCTAACTACTTATAAAACTTGCTTTTAAATTTAGAAAATTGTCTTAACAACAAGGCAATAGTCTCTAGAAGATTCTCATTCTGAGATGTTTTCTAGATAGATTTGCAGCAGCATCACTTACACCTTGGAATGCAATACTACTTTTGTTCTTCGGTGCATTGCCATAAAAAGATAGTTCAAAAGTTCTTAAAGATTCAAATAACTTACCAAGTCTTATGGTGGTAATATCATTAGCTTCCTCTATGGCTTCACTTTCATACTAAACTGAGAAGAAAGAGATCTCAAGACTTTCTTTACCAATTTTGTATTAGAAATTTTTTTCCTAAGAGTAAAAGATTCATTTGCTAAGTCCAGAACACAAACATTGAATTCAACTATTGTTTCATCTTCAACCATTTTAAGAACTTCAAATTTTGAAGATAAGATGTGAAGTCTAGATATTTTAACATTAAAAGTTCCTTCATAAGCAACCTCCAATATCCCATGCTTCTTTAGCCGATGTGCAAGTATTGATTAGCTTAAAAACATTTTGATAAACTTCATTATATAGTGCATTTAGTGCTTGAGAGTTTCCAAGAGATTCTTCATCTTCTTTTTTAGACCAGGTAATTTAAGGCTTCAGAGTAACTTTTTTTGTCGCATCGTCCTTAGTAGAATGATGTTCCCATCCAGTGATCACAACATTCCAACATTTACTGTCTATATATTTTAGAAATGATATCATTCTCACTTTCCATTATGCATAGTTAGCCTCATCCAGAACTAGGGGTCTTGATGTTAAAGTTTCTTCACTCACATAATCCATTAGAAGCAGTAAACCTTACTCTGATACCAAATGATAAAACAATGAAAGAATCAACAGTAGAAATTGAGATGATCCCACAAGTTAACAGCAGAGGATACAACACATAGAACAATAAGTAGAAATAGTAAGAACACAAGACATTGTTAACCTAGTTCGATGAAACGACATCTACGTCTAAGGGTCCTTGACCTGAGATCAGAGATTTTATTTCTTTGATAAATAAATTATAATTACACTCTAATAACATTGTTTATGTGAGAGTTATTCTTCACTCTTAAAACAACTATTCTTCATTCAATAGTATAAGTGGTACAATATTACAGAAAGTAATTCTATCATTAAACTATTTCAAAGATTAATTGACTAACCAAAATCTCTCCCTTAATCAAGTTTCTCATCCAATTAACAGATTTAGGTAGTATACTAGAAGAACTCTCCCTGAGTCACGTCCATCATCGAAATGTAACAACAGTTTATTTTATCATGCAAAAAAAGCTTGAACTTCAAATATTATAACATCGACACTAATCTTCACGAAAACAAAAGCAGTAGTGATAGTGTGTATAAACATATGTTATTATGCTCTCTTTTATTATAATAATGAGATCAAAACGCATAAGAAAAGGATCAAGACGTGTAACTCACATTATAAATGTATAAATATTTAGAAATACAACTTATATAAGCATCATGCCTATTTTACGCGATTACCATGTCTAAACTCAGGATAAGTAGGAAAAGAAGAAAGGAGCAAATCATAAAGAACATTTCGTGTAGAGGTTATGCGATGGAAACTCGCATGGAGATTAACAACCTAGGCGAAGAACATATCATTACGCAAGGAAAGCTCACTAGAAGACAAGCAAGATAATTGTTATGATGTAACTTTACAATGCTAGAGTCAGTGCTGACACGCTCAGAGGAATAGAAGTTTCCCGTCGAAAAGTAACCTATACAAGCACTTCATCTTCATCAAGGCAAAAGGAGGTCTGAATGGACCATTCAAGAGGGCCTGAATAGGCTAATTGAAAGCAGAGAGTTTAAACAAAGGGTCTTTCCCCTGTTTTCCCCTAACTGGTAATATGTTTCCATTCTTCTTTCTCCCCACTCTTGCATTTCATTGTAATTTATGTTGTTCATATTGTACAAGAGCCAAAGGCCTATATTCTTTATGCATCTATTACATGTTTACATCTTTTCAATCAATCATTTCTTGTCTTTTCATCTGTCAAAGTATTATTAGTGTTACAGTTATGATAGGTATCTAATAAGGAGTCTAGCTTATAAGCCTTACCATATTAGTGGAGCTATGTTCATCACTAGGCCAGTTTCAATCGCCAACTACCTAAGAGGGCTAGTAGTAAGGATAAGACTAATGTGCGCAAGGAGGAGTTTGACAACAGGCTCCACCTTAGGTATCTAGCTTACAACATTTGTAACTTGAAAGGTGAATAAGTGCAGACATCAGGCGTTGAGAGGTTGCTATCCTTAAACGAGAAGTGCTATAAGAATTATAAGCAACATCTTTTAGATGTAGCTCACCTTATCAAGCACAGTAATTTACATTCCAAGAGGTGAGTAAGTGTGGCGTCTAACACTTCGAAAGAAGGTCGCCTTAATCACGAGCTAATTATGGAAGTTATATCACACCAAGGCTCTCGCATTACTTAATCATCTAATAATGCATAGACCTTCCTTCACCTTTTTCTCGCATACAAGTTAGTTCATTCAATCTTCCACCTTGCCATAGTTTATTCTTTGTGCATAAGTTTCTAGCTGTAAGGAAGCAGTTTTAGTTTATTTATATTTTTTCTACTTAATCATCTTAACGCCTAAACAATGAGAAGACCCTAGAACTAACGTCTATAAACAATTTCCTATATTCGACCCTGGATCATCCAGGTAAAACCAACCTGCTATTTTGCTTGCACTTAGGAAAGCAGTAGGAAAACTTGTACTCAACGAGGACTTATGTATCACGTGATGAAGAGGTACATAGTGAGCATCTTACATGCTATGATCATGACCCATAACTCATCACCTATAATTAAAGCATGCTATATAGAGAGTTACGATAAGCACATCATGCGCAATAACCTAACTTAGTGATGTATTACAATTGCGCTAGATACACACGAAATTATTAAGTTCAAACCCAACAAGCAAGTAGCTACAAACACACAACAATGAATGAGAATTTACACGCTTCAGGTTCTTTTTGGAATTGAGGATTCAATCAAACGTTGTTCTACACTTTCTCTAACAACACCCCACCAACGACTTCTCTTTCAACCAAGATATTTGCCCAAATCGATAAAAAATTCAAAAAAGAATATCTACTTCGAAAACAAATCTTCTACTTTTAAGGAAAGAATCATTTTCATAATAGACCCAAATAATATATTTTTCAAAGAAGAATATTCTTTATAAACTTTCATAAAAGAAAGCTTTTTGTCACGTCAACCAATCAAATAGAAAACTATGAACAAATATAACAACCACGAGCCCACACATCTTCTAACAGTATGCACTACCAGAGTATTATTTTTAGTTGCAAAATAGTTATATGGTTGTTTTTCAATATAGCAAAATGAATTTATAAATATAGCAAAATTTCGTCGTCTATCAATGATAGATAATAATAAATTCTGATCACTAGAAGAAATTTGGCCTTTATTGTCGATTTAAAACCAATATTAATGGCATTTAGTGTTGGTTGACAACCGACATCAATGCTAGCTTAATTAAAAGCCAAACGTCATTTTTTCTTTGATATCGGTTTAAAAACGACATCAAAGGCCTCATTAATGTCAATTTAAAAATGATATTAATGGTCATTAATGTCATTTTTAAACCGACATTTTTATGGTGTTATTGAAGATCTTTAGTGTCGAGCCTTTGATGTCGTTTTAAAATCAACATTAATGAGGACCTTAATGTCGGTTATAAACCATTAAAGAGGCATTTAATGTTGTTTTTAAAATGAAATCAAAGTCTTGTTTCTGAGTCTGTTTTTTAAATTTATTTTTATTAAAATTTTGTATTATTATCCATTTTTTTATGCCAAATAGTTAAAAATCGATATTATATCAACAATATTTTACACTAAAAGAAATTTTAGTTACAATAACATAAGAAAAATGTTATTGTAGACTTTCGATAGCGTTTTCAAAATGCTGTCGTAGCCGATGTTATTAAAAATCCATGACTTTTCCATAGGGTTTTTACAATGCTATAAAAAACGATATAAACAGTTTGTTGTTATAGCACATATTTGTTGCTATAAAAATTTATTATAGCGTGAAAAAAAAAACACTATTAAAAAGTTTTGATAGCGTTTTTTATTGCGACGGAAAAACACTATCAAAACGTTTCAATAGCATTTTTAATAATATTGAGAAAAACGCTATAAAATTATTTTTGTAGCATTTTGTACATGTTGTCATAGTCAATGTTATTGAAAGTATTTGACTTTTCATGGGTTTTTGTAGAATTATCAATAGCACCATAGAAAACATTCTATTATATTTAAAATAGTACTATAAAAAGTTTTTATAGCAATCATAAAACAATATAAAGGATGTTCTATAGCTAGTTTAGATACGTTATGAAAGCCTTTTATTTTTATTAACATTATTCATTGTAATGAGGATGGATTTTAATGTTAATGGACTTTCTATAGCATTTTTTTAGTTATAAAAACATCATGAAACCACAAGTTGTTTGTCCCCATATCAATCACCTAATAAAAATTTAAAAAGAAATATCATGATCTAGACAAAATTAAAAAAGGAAACATCAAATATAACTAATAACCTAGATAATACTTGAAAATTTGGAAAACATAGTCGATTTAATGAGCTTACTTGCCCCCATGTATGTTCCAATCCATAATTATCACATGTGACTGATAGAATAACACCAAAATTTTGTATACCTAATGAAATAAAAAGTGGAAAAAAAAAACTTTATGGTAGTAGTGCAGCTTTGTTTGACAAGATAATTGTAAGTTTCAAAACCTTCGTACAATTCTTTTCTTTCATCATAATTGGTTCAAGTCGAATCTCCATTCTCTAGCTTTGGATTTTTCTTTGGAGAGATTTTAACATCTACGAGTTAAGGATTCCATCCGTGTTCACCATCAAGCCCTTCAATGACAAAGCATATAAATGATAAACAAAAACAAAATCATGATATCAGGTCAAGATTCAAAACAAGCAACATACAATCTAATCCATGGATGACTCGACTAGTATCCTAAACAACAAAAAACTCTAAGGTTTCAATATTAATTGTGAGTACGTTGATAAATCAATTGCACTATATTAAAAATAAAGTAATTTTTTTGTGTGTTAGTGTCATATGCAATACGTACACTAGAATCAGCGCCTTTATCGCCACAAAAAGAAATTAAAACGCTAAAAATGAAGATAATTATGGCAAAATCTATCATTCATTGCATCAATCTCATCTTCATACCATTCATCCAATGTTGTTGATAAACCTGAACCAAAATCAATAATTTCCTTAGAACTACAAATCTTATTTAGCCATCACAACACATAACCAAAAAGGTAGAAGCTCTAAGTTCAAGCATAATT
>JBBPDI010000025.1:12323963-12360531 GCA_037974545.1 Cucumis variabilis | reverse complement strand
TTATGAAGGTTGGACGAGGATCCTCTATCGTACCAAGGTTGACTTCCTTCAACTCATCAACCGTTGATTGACCCCCACCCACAAGTGATAATGGAACGACTTCGACATCTTCTTCAAATGTCTCATGGTTGGATGCCTCCTTTATCGTAACATGGCCACAACTTACTCCATCTACTTCATCCTCTAACTCATTATTGTTAGATCGAGTAAAAATAACATTGTGTCCTTTTACTTTTAATGAACCCTCTGTATTTACTGAGACGAACATTTTTCTCTTCATCTAAGATGCCTCCTCTACGAATTTCCTCGTTCCCTGTTGCTAGGCCATGTTTGTTTGAGACAACTACAGAAGGCTTCTTTTGACCTCTAGTTACGGACACACTTAACCTTTTGAAGGCTGATTCTCCTGCATCTGGAGTTGGAATTGCAGATTGTACTTTATTTGAAGTTATATTTAACCTTTGAAAGATAGATTCCCTTACGTCAGGAGTTAGACTTACAAATTGTACTTTCTTTGAAGTTGTATTTAATCTTTCGAAGGCAGATAGTAGAATGAAACTAGAAGTTGAACCTTGACTTTTATCTTTCACTATTGAAGTACTTAATCTCTGGAACACTGAAGGACGTGCAGCAGGAAAAGTAATGCGATAAAAAACAGAACTCCTTTGACTTTGACTTTTTTTGTTCTCTTTGGAGTCTTTGCTTTCTTCAATAGCAATGTGGTATGTATCTGTAACTTTTACTTTTCCTTTACCTGATATTCGAATTGATTCAGAAGACTTATATCCAACTCCAACTCTTGAATTAGGTATAGAATATCCTTCCTTTTGAAGCTTCTTTTGTGTAGGAGAAAGTTCAGGCCTTTCATCAAATATTTTCATGCTTTTAAGCTCAGTGTGGGTTGTGAAGTCATAACCTGCATTGGCCATCAACTTATACGCTTTTAGGTCAAATTCCTCAGCTATTCGTCTTTCTGAAAGGAATGTCTCTATGCATTTTTTCTCAAATTTCTTTGTTTCTCCTTTATCTATCTTGGTAGGGGTGTGGTGAAGCTTTCCTTTAATATTTTGATGCTTCCAATCGTTAAGTTTTTTGAATATTCTGTGAACGGTGTTTCTCTATTCTTACATCGAGATAAAGGAACATAACGTAAAATAGGAAATTTCGTGGCTTTTTCTTGAGGGATTGTCATCTTTTCACTCTCTGGCACCTCAGACTTAGCCTGGATTATTGACTCGTCATTCTTTTGACCATTGAGTGCATCCCTTTCATTTGACTTTTTTGTTGTGATTTTTATTTGTTCGAGCTTATAAGTGTCTTTGGCTATAGGAACTTTGGATGATATGACTTCACTTACGTCATCATCTTTTGTATAAAATTTGGCATCAACAAAGTGCGTTCAGCCTTTGAGAATGGCTTAGCGTCAGCATCAACCTTCCTAATTCTCTGTTTGTAAAATTTAAAACATTGATGGAGTGTGGAGGTTACGACTCCATTTTCATGTATCCATGGACTCTCTAACAACATCTTATAAGTGGTCCTCGAATTAATCACATGAAATATTGTGGTTGCTTGCAAATCCCCTATGAAAATTTCCAAATGAACAGTGCCTATCGCCCGTTGTGCTCCTTGATTGAAACCGTGAATCACTAATTTATTGCTTGATAACTCCTCAATTGAGATATCCAATTGATTCATGGTTGATTTTGGTAGAATGTTGATGGCGGAACCATTATCGATGAGAATTCGATTGAGCTTTTGCTTTCGAACATATCCAGACATGAATAAGGGTCGGTTATGAAGCTTTGACCCAAGTAACAAGTCCTCATCATTTAATGTTATCGACATACAATAGAAATCACACGCCTTTGTTTGTGGTGCAGATAGTTGAGTCATCATCATTTTTTAACATATCGATAATTGTATCCTTGATTTCACGCAGGAGTGACAGAAGATCATTTGCGCCGAAAGAAGGTAATTCCTCCGACTTGGTGGCTGCTTCCATAGGATATGAGACAGAAGCGTCGTCCTCAGTCGTACTGACTGCATGACATGAAGCTATTTCAATTGGAAAATTTTCAGGGAAGAAGTCCATCAGAGTTATTAGTTGTCGTGGTCGAGGAAGCTCCTCACTTTCTTCTGTGATTGGTTGAAATTTTCTCGCATTCTTTCTTGTTTTTCTTCTCTGATACGTGCTCTTTCTTTTGTACTTGCGGTATGAGCGAGATTCCTTTGTAGCAGAATTTTGTTTGTGCTTCTTTCGACGCGTCACTAGCGTCCATACCTCATCAATATTTTCTACCTGCTTTTCTTCTTCTTTGGGGCCATAGGTTTGGAGGTCATCATTTTGTAAGGCCTCCAGTGAAGAATATATGAAAATAGGCTCTAAAGACCAAATTAGATCAAATTCTTTGCAGCAGGTAATTGACCATCCAAATGAATTGTTACTGCGGCATGATTTGTTTATGTCACATCATCGAAATCTAGCTCAATCTTTTTGTCTAGAGTTAATTTCAAAGTCAACTCCTTCAACACAAAACATTTCTCCATGGGATGGCTGATGACCCGATGATATTTGCAGTAATTGGGATCTTTTACCCTTCATTTCTGCAGGTCCTTTATATTCAGGAAGTTGAATGAGTTGCTTTTCCAGTAGTTGCTCCAACATATCAAGTAAGTCAGAATCTGGAAAAGGATAACTTTTTCTTGTCTTTCTTTTAACGTCAGACGTATGTTTCCGTCATCTTCTTGGTGTTTCTCAAATTTCTTTTCTTTAGAGACAAACTTCAAAGGGGTCGTGCTGACGATCATAGCCTCCTTGGTAGCACCTTTTGATACCTTCTGGGTGCTCTTCACCTCCTTCTTCTCTTTTCTAACTTCTAGAACCAGTAAATCATTGTTCCCTCTATTGGCAATACTTAGCTCCATATCATAAGCTCTAGTTACCAACTCTTCGAAGGTGTGGGGTTTTATTCCCTGTAAGATATACAAGAGTCCCCAATGCATTCCTTTAGTACACATCTCTACCGCCGACAATTCAATTAATCTATCTTTGCAATCAAGGCTTAATGCTCTCCAGCAGTTAATATAATCGACAACTGGCTCACTCTTTTGCTGCTTCGTGGCAGTTAGCTCTATCATACTGACGATACGACGAGTGCTGTAAAAACGGTTGAGAAAGTCCCTCTCAAGGTTCTCCCAACTGTTAATGGATTCAAGCTGTAAGTCAGTGTACCAGTCAAAGGCGTTTTCTTTGAGAGTTCAGACGAACTGTTTGACCAACAAATCTCCTCACGTACCAGCAATTTCACATGTTATGATAAAATGAGCAATATGTTGTTTTGGGTTGCCCTTTCCATCAAATTCTTGAAACTTAGGTGGCTGGTACCCATTCGGCATTCTCAGATTA
Organism: Cucumis variabilis; assembly: GCA_037974545.1. Lineage (NCBI taxonomy): Eukaryota > Viridiplantae > Streptophyta > Magnoliopsida > Cucurbitales > Cucurbitaceae > Cucumis > Cucumis variabilis. Next base: position 12,357,122 of record JBBPDI010000025.1, on the reverse strand, counting down.
TCGATCCTCTTCGTATACGATTTGGAATACAAAGAGAAAGATTGTGCAGGTCCACCATATTAAGTTTTGATGGAGTTTGCAATCATTTCCTGCAACTGCTGAACAAACAGCGATGCAATTGAAATCGAATTTTGTGAATGACTTTCTTGCATAATTGTCTTCCCTTTATCAGTATTCTTGATGGTATGTGTGTGACTTTATTCAGCAGCGTCACGACTCTCGATGTGATTTTTAGAGATTCAATCTCATAGTCTTTTTCTTCAAGCACCTTCATGAGCATGTTCACCTTCCTTTCAAGTTCTGCCATTCTATTTTCGCTTGTATCCACGCTATTCACCATAACTGACATTATATTTGGATGAGGTACCTTCTCATTCGAGTGTTCAGAAGATGAGTTGTGTTCCTCAATCACAGGATTTTCTTTAATTACAATTCCACCTTTTAGTGTACTGGAGATTTGTTTCCAAATATTCTTCGCAACCTCAAAAGGTGGCATATCCTCGGATGAATGAAATTCCCTTGAGCGGCTGCGAGTATTTGGTCGTATGCTGATGTCACCTTGAGCTTTGGAAATGTTTCTTTGAGATGCCATATTTTCTTTAGAGATATCAATGTTCTTCAAAGAGAAAAAGATGAAAGGTAAAGATGGTCCCACTTGGCGTGCCAAACTGTTCACACGAGATTTCGTAGAAATTTAATTTCGTGGAATTGAACTTTGATATATTGATGAATATTGTGAGTACAATCTCTAATATTTACTCGTTTAATGCTTTCTCTCAAATACAAGTTAAAAACTTAAAATTTCTTGATCTTCGGTTTTCAGAATGTTGTAGTGGCAAGTCAATCTGGACTTCGATCTTCTGGAATCCAAGGAAAGTTTAATCTTCGAAGTCTTCAATCTTTCAAAAGATGTTGATCTCGAGGTTGATACGAACTTGCACGTCTTGAGAGTTTTGTAGAAGTTTGAATCTTCAATTCTTCAGAGCTTCAATTCTTCCTTCAATCCAAGATCTCTTCAAATGGATGATAAAGGTCTCTATTTATAGAGAAATTCATGGGCTTTGGTAGGCTTGGGTCCATTTGCTTGTTGGACTTTGGCTTGGGCCCACTTGTTTGTTGGGCTTAGGCTTGAGTCCACTTGTTTGTTGAACCTAAATTGTGTTTGGTTGAATAAACTTAATTATGAAAAATCCAATAAAAGACAATTATCATAATATTTGTTGTGACGATGTGGCGAAATTTAATTGACCAAAATTTCATACTCTACTATATATTATATAATATATATAATAGCCTTAAAAATAGTTATCATATGTCAAAAGAAAGGATTAGGTAAAGGCTATTGTATAGTAAAGATAGCATTGAGAACAAGCTATTATAGGTTAAAAATAACTTTAAAGATTAATGCTATTGAATGTTTTCATAGCGGTGCATACATGCTATATATTTGTCCTCTATTATAGCATCAATCAGACTTTTAATAACATGGGTTGTCAGGACCTTCGAAAAAGGTTATAAGCTACAAATAGAAATTAACTATCGTAAAGACTTTTTCGTTAGCTATCGTAAGCATTATTTCTTGTAGTGACAATAATCAATATTAAATAGAAATTAGGCGTGTCAAAGAATAGGAGTTGTAATAAGAAGAGAATCAAACATTATAAAAAATTAGTATGACAAAAAGAATAAATAGATGACAATCAAAAGGTAATCAAGGGACTATATCAAAAGTCTAACTAATATTGAAAAAAAAGTAAAATATTGTAATTAGATTTAATAAATGACTATCTTATATGTTGACTAAAATTATAGAAAAAAAAAGTAAAAGATAAAATTATGGTAATTCCAAGGTAATAAATTTACAATTTCATAAGGCAAACAGACGAATCAACTCACAATCTCGACTAACTAAAACAAAACAATAGAAGGTAGGCAGGTGACAGAAGCAATCAAAATAACTATTTCAAGTCCATCAAAAAATGTGAGTTTGGAAGTTTTTTTTTTTTTTTTTTTTTTTTTTTTTTTTTTTTTTTTGGCTAACGATGCATGCCCCTGAAAATTAATCCAAATCAATTATGGATCATCTTCCTCATCGTGCAGTGGGTTCCAAAATCTCAGAAAACACAATTCTTGACATTCCTTTTCCTGATTCTTCACTATTTAGGGTCGTCATATCACTGCTCCCCATCCATTTCCTATCAACACTACTGGAGAATATAGACTCTTCCTCCTCTTCCATTTTTTTCTCCTCTTCCCTTTCACATTCATCACCACCTCCCTTTACCCCATCTTCACCTTCATTCTTCTTTGATGCATCTTGTAGCTGCAATGCAGACTCCAAACTCCAAACTACATCATTCATCGACGGTCGCGTTATTCCCTCATCTTGGATGCAACTCACTGCGGTCTCTACAAACTTTCTCAAGCATTCTGGTGAGATCTCGTTCTCGATGTTCGGATCAATAATTTGAGCGATTGTGTTGTTCTGGGCACACCGCTGGACCCACCCTGCGATGTGTGTTTGCTTCTTGTCTGCAAGCCGCATCAATGGGGGACGAGCGCAAAGTACTTCGCAGAGAACTACTCCGAATGAATATACATCAGATTTTTCAGTTAGCTGTTGTCGACGGTAGTACTCTGGGTCAAGGTAACCAAAGCTACCTTTGACTACAGTGCTTATGTGTGCTTTGGACATGTTCATTGGTCCAACTTTTGACAACCCAAAATCGGAAACCTTTGCAATCCATTTCTCGTCCAATAAAATATTTGTTGTTTTTACGTCACGATGGATGATTATGTGTTTGGAGCCGGTGTGGAGGTAGTGTAGCCCTCTTGCAGCTCCAATGCAAATTTGGAGACGTTGTTTCCATGGGAGAGGTTGTTCATTGTTCCCATAAAGGTGACTTCGAAGTGTTCCATGAGACATGTAATCATACACCAGAATCATTTCATTTTCATCATTGCAAAATCCTATTAGGGAAACAAGATGGAGATGGCGTAGTTGGGTGAGCATCTCGATCTCTGTCTTGAACTCATGCGCTCCTTGTTTTGAACCTTGTTTTAGCCGCTTAATTGCCACTTGGGTGCCTCCATCATCAATGTAACCCTTGTACACGTTACCAAATCCACCAACGCCAATGATGAAAATGTCATCAAAATTTTTGGTAGCGGCTCTAATCTCGGCTAGTGAAAAGTAACGACATAAATCAGAAGGGAGGTTCGAGCTGCGGGTCTTGCTTGATTTGTTGGTTGATATAGAATATGGAGCCCACCACGAAGTTCCATCACTCGAGCTGTGATCTGTACATGTTTTGCATCGATGCAGAACAAACAAACCCAAAGCTAACACAACAACCAGAACTCCCACTACTACGGATATTACTACAACTATCACCACTTTACTCTTTGTTTTTGATGACAACAAAGGAGTTTGAGTAGGAGAGAAGATAAGAGGCGGGTCTGGATTTTGTCCAGCTAGATTACCATTTGAGTCATTTAACTTGAAGATTTCGATTCCATTCAAGAGAACATTTGCCCATCTAGTGTTCCACTCATCTGCACTTGCTTGGAGCTTAACAGAGAGATTCACTTTGTTTTTGGTAGTGCCTGCAGAAGGTACCAAAACTATGTAATCTTTGAGATATGGAATTCCTTTCCCATTAGCCAAACGAAACACATCCATATGCTCCTCAGCGATCTTGTCTTTGATGTATATTAAGAACACTCTTTCAGCTATGTCACTGATTGGAGGTTCAATCTCGCAAAAATGAAGACGAAGCATGTAATAGAACCCAGGATCTACAGGGTACTCCCATGTGAGATTGTAGCTCTTGTTAACTGTTTCATTGGATCCCATTGTCCGAGCAGTTCGATACACGAGTTCTGGTGCGGTGTACGTTGGTATGAAACTGTAGTTGAGATGGATAGTTGTATTTAGAAGTCGAGCATCATCGTATATGTATTCATCCAAAAAATTGTTGTCATATGACCAAGTCCGAAACATTCCAGTGTCCTCAACAGGGGGGATAAATGGTCCACCAATATTTACTCTGTACACCGTCTCCAAAGATGTGTATTTCTCAATTCCAAAGAATGGATTGTTTTGGCCGACGAGCTTTAAATCTCGTATACTTAATCCTCCATCGTTGGGATCGATTGGTGTATAGTAAAGGAATGAGGGCATGGATACAATCTCAATCCCACTAATAAAGGCATACGAGTCTTGATTTGAGGGAGTGAATGTCAGATTGAGCTTCTCATCGTTTCCATCCACACACACACAAAATTCCCTAACCATTTCATCTGAACCAGAAGCATCGGCAGTGAGAGAAGCATTGAAGTCATGGAGAAGAGTGGAGAAGAGACCGAATTTAACAGAGAAGAAGGCTTTGGAGCGGTCAAAGTTGGGGTAAGAAGCTGAGTAGAAGTAAAGGCGAATGAACTTCTGGCCTGGACTAACCGGAAAAGAGTAGGCAAATTGGGAAGGGGACAACCGTGTGGTTTCATAAACGGGGGAGGAAGGTTGTGTGAGTGGGGACAAAGCAATTGATTCGTGATTGTAATGGAAATCAGAAGGGAAGAATTTTGAGTTGACATCTCCGATCCATGAGCGAGTGTCTCCAAGTACAGATGAGTTCCCATTAAAACCACACTTAATAAGTATATTGTCGACGGGAGTGTAGGGAGGTTGTGAGTCACCGGCAACAGGAATTGAGAGAAAGAAGAAAGCAAATAGGAATATGATTGTAGTTGAAGAAGCATGGTTGGTCACATTTTTCGCCATGGAAACAAGATTTTTCTTCTCTCTTTTTTTATTTTTTTTTCTTTTCTTTTTTTTTTTTTAGAGGAATATGAGATAAGTTGAAGTGATTGAAATGGAAACAAGTGGAGAAGTCACCATCATCAAAGAATAATTGAATTAGATATTTGAGAGAAGTGCATATGGTTGAACAAGTCTTTGCATCCCATGTATTCATTATATAATCTCTAACTAGTAATTAACTTGATTGATTTAAACACATAATTGATAATTGCATTAATTTTTACTAATGGAGTGCCCATGTAGCACGTAAAATTGATATCATAATATTTTGGGCCTTGCCTAACCAAAATGGTTATAAGCATGACTTATAGTGCGATTGAATATGTTCATGATTTATACATGATAGAAATACATATGATTTATGCTATTTATATGATTTTGTGTATTTATGCAATTTATATCCTTGAACAAGTCTTGGTATTTATCTGTCTAGATAAGATATTTGTACATAAGAACAAAGGAAACAACTTAAAACACATTCAAAATTCTTTTTTCATTTCTCCAAAGATATAGAGTAATTTGAATTTCAAACATTTATATTTCTGTGATGATTCCTGTCGAGAAGAAGCATATTTTCATGAGTTAACAAGAATTTTTGAATTTCCTTGAGTTTACAAAATGTGTGTTATTTTCAAATGGTGAAAACTAAACATAGTTATATTTTGGATAATTTCCCAGTCACATCTATCACATTTCACTATGTTGTTTTGGCTATGCACAGTGAGAACTCTAGCCACCATCTTTACCAACAATCCAACGGCAGCCACTCAAGACGATCAACTCCAATGATCCTTATTTTATATTAGTAGTTCATAGTATTTTGTTATAGTAATTTATGGTAATTTGAAACTAATAAAAATAGTTTAGTATATAACGAACCAAACAAAGTGGTATATAAAAACACTTTTAAGAAGAAATTTTTAAAAGGAAAATTACTGCAAATAATACCCTTTAGAAAATAAACTAAAAATATAGCACAATGATAAAACATTTGCAAAAATACCAAGTGTTGACCAGTCAATTACTAATTTTGTTAAAAAATACCAAGTTTATCCTTTAGTGGCTATATCATAGATAGAAACTATTTTTGATAGTCGATATCAATGGTAGCGACTAATAACACATTTCTCAAATTGAAAGTTACCACTAATAACATCTATTAGTTTTAGCAACATATAATAACTATCAATTGTTATTACTCATAGCTACTATCATCGATAACTTTCAATTTGATGAAATCAGGAAGAAACACCCTTAATTGTGGCAAATAGACAAGTTATTACTCATAGTAGATATCTTTATAACAACTAATAGAAGCTATCGATGATAACACCTATTAATGATAACGACTATCAGTGATAATATTTATCAATGATAGTTGGTTCACCGATAGTTGTCATCAGGGGTACCTTTTAATTTGAGAAATTCGGATAGAACTATCGAAAAGAGTGGTTGTACATGAACTTTTTAGTGTTTTACTAATTTTTGTGCTATATATGCAATTATTTTATCTTGAACTATGTATTCAATTATTTTTTACTTAAATGTCATTTATGCAATTGGCTATTACAAAAAGAAAAGGGGTATTTTTAAAAATAGCAAAATAAATTAAAATATTTACAAGTTATAACAAAATTTTTGGATTTTATCAATGATAGTCAATGATAGACTTTTATCACAGACTATCAATGTCACAAATAGAAGGATATCACTGGTTATTAAATGTTTGTTATTGATAAAATCTAAAATTCTGTTATAGCTTATAAATATTTTGTCAATTTTATTATTTTTTACAATTCTCTGCAACAAAAAAAAGTGATTTTATTTTATATAATTTTTATGAAAATTGTTGAAATGAAAAAAGCTTTAGGAAAGGTAGAAGAAGTCCATCTAAACTTGAGCGAGTTGAGATAACAAATTAGAGAAACACGTGGTTGGTCGTAAAACCATAAATCATAAATATGAGAAAGATGGAATGAAAAGAAGACGTAGAAGTCAACATAAAAAACAAAGCAATATAAATATCCTGAAGATAAATATACGTTAAAATAACAAGCTAGAAAGCCCACCATAAATCAACGATAAAAAGACAAGCTGTAAAGCCTTCATAATAAAATCAAACATTGAGAATGTGTTGCACAACCTTCCACATAGATTTACATTAAAAAAAGAAAGAAAAAAAAAAGCTATCAACAAGAATAACAAATGATGAGTTTTACTTTAGAAAAATAGCAAAAATAATTTTAAACAGTTAGAATAGCAAAACATAAAAATTAGAAAAATAAATAAATGAAACAATCCCTAAAATGTCTCTATCCAATATGAAAAATATAATTGTTCACCTAAAACCAAAATACACTGTAATTGAATTGAAATAACATATGCTACATAAAAATTTCCCAAAAAATATAAAGATTACAAAAGTTGCCATTAATGGAAAGCTTCACCTTCCTCTTCCTCTTCTCCTTATTAGCAATTTTCGTAGGAATTTGATCCAATTTTCAAAAATATGGAAGAGAGTCATGGTTCAATCAGCTCCGGTAAGAAATCACGAAATTCGATGAAATTTCTTTGGGTCAAAACCTCTTACACTTTCTCAGATTGAACAACGCAATGATGATATTCAACAAAAATCACTCACTTCTTCAATTCATCAAAGAATTCGCTACAACATTTGACGAAAACAAAAGGGGGACACAATGGACTTCTTCTTCAATTCTTCTCTCACTGTGTTTGTCTTTTACCAGCTGCCTCTTCTCTCAATCTCCTTCTTTTCTTTTATCTAACAAAACCTAAAAGAAGAAGATTCAAACAATTGCAAAAATTCCTTTGAGGCATAATTACATTCTAAAATTTAAATTCAAATAGTTATTAAAAAAATATATTAAAATTTAAATTCAATTTGTTATTAAAAATATATATTAAAATTTAAATTCACAATATTATTTCATCATATATGAATCACGAGTAGATTCCCAAATCCTGGCATTGAACCAAAAGACTGAGAGGAAAAATCAAAAGTGGAAGATCGGGAAAATGAGATGTTTTCCCCGTATTTTCAGATGCAAAGTCAGGTCTTGAAGTTCGTATCTTATCATTCTTTCATTCTCAGTTTTGGAAGAAGCCTTGTTTAGAGCCTGCACGTTATTAAAAATATATATTAAAATTCAAATTGTTAATAAAAATATATATTATGTATTATTTAATAAATTATTTAAAATAGAACAAATTTGAAAAAAAATTGTATATATATTTGCCATTATTATAGGGGAGGTTGTTACAATTTTGTCAAGCAACAAAATAGTTAAGATTTACCAAATTTGAATGTTGTTTGCAAAATACACCGTTTTCGTGTTATTTCCAATATCATGTCTCATTTTTTGAGCTATTCAAATACATTATATTTGGAATATATAGATTATCCTATACCCAGACGAATGATACTATATCTTGATTACCAAATTTTTTATCTTTTGATGTTTCTCAAATCTGTTATTTATAACATCATTCATACTTGATATATACTATGTTTGGAAAATCTTAATTCTATTGGTTGTTTGGTTAGAGAAACAACTGTGATTATGATTCAATGATATTATTTAGAAAATCGTTATTTCTTTATGGAAGGAAAACTTTCCAATGCGGAATTTTAGGAAATGATAGATTTGGAATTTGGATCTCCAACATTACCCACAAACCAACATAAGTCCTTTCAGGATGCTTTGTTCTCACACATGCATCCTAGGAAAATTCTCAGGAGGTCACCCAACATAGAATTACTCCATCGTTATTTCTTTATGGAAGGAAAACTTTCCAATGCGGAATTTTAGGAAATGATAGATTTGGAATTTGGATCTCCGACATTACCCACAAACCAACATAAGTCCTTTCAGGATGCTTTGTTCTCACACATGCATCCTAAGAAAATTCTCAGGAGGTCACCCAACATAGAATTACTCCAAGTTAAGCATGCTTAACTTTGAAGTTCCTATGATCGAGCCACCGAAAAAGAAGGTGCACCTTGTTGGTATAGGTATTAACTTTTAATTCTTTAAGTCTTTCTTAACATTATTTTCATTTCCTCAGGATCCCTCTCATTTAGATGTGGTATCGGTTCATTCATGTCTCCCTCCTAATCTCAGGCGTTACATGCCCATCAACTTCTGCTTGGTTCGTCCCCGACCCACATCTTATTGGGAGAGGTTCCAGTCTGATACCATTTGTAACGCCCTAGGCCAAGGATTCAATGTAACACCCCAAGCGCTAAGGTTATTGATTTTTAATCGAATTATTTTATTTTAGGATTTTAAATGTTGTTGGGTGCAATTTATCTCTTTTAGCTTTGAAGAGAACATTTTAATGTATGGAAAAGAAGAGAAGTGAAAGGGGAAAATTGTTTGGGAAATAATAATAATAATAATAATAATAATATGTTATTTACTTTATTAATTATTATTATTATTAATTAAGTAAATAAAAAAAAGAAAAGAAATTAGGATTCTCCCTCTCCTTCTCTCGCGCGCACCCCCCCGATCTTCTTCTTTGTCTTCCTACCCTAGCTGACCAACCCCCTTCCTCTTCTGTTTCCGTTTGCCGGCGACGACGAGTCCGTCCCAGTTCGTCGGTCGTCGACGTAGCGTGCCACCCCTTCTCTATTCGTTCTTTTTCTTTCCGTTCACTCTGTAGATCCGTTGCAAGTACCCCTTGGCTTCACACGTCCTCGTCGGACGTTTCTCTTCTGCCACGACGTTGCCTTCTGCTCTGTTCTCGAGCCATTCCACGCCGCTACAGCCTTCAGCTACGTTTTGGCTCAGTTTCAGTTGCGGCCGGTGCCCTTGCCATGTGACTCCATCTCCTAACTGAGAATCAAGCCGAGTTCCTCCTTCAAGCCGACTGCCAGATCCATTTTGCACACTCTGTTTTGTTAGGTTCGATTGCTACTGCCTCTTTTCTACTTTGTAATCGTAGTGGTTTTGATAGTAACAAATTAAGTATGGGTTATATTTTTTTTTATGTTGTTCAAGCGTTGTAGATGGAATAATTGACTGAATTGTTAATTGGTTTTTGAAGGTGTGAAATTAATGTTGGATTCCTTGAATTTCACAACCAAATTGTGATTTGTTGGAGTTCGGTTCGTCAATTCCTTGGTAAGCTAGAATTTACCTTGAGGGAATTTAAGTGGGAGTTTATATCGTAGAAATAATTAAGTTCCGTATCCTTGATTAGGTGTCTTTCGTTGGATATAGTTGCTCGAGAGATTTGAGTTACTTTGAGGTAAGGGGCTTCCTACTAGACTCATTTGTAGCCTTGAATGTGACGAAATGTGTTGTTATATCTGATTTGAGAGAGAATGATGGTTGTGATTTATACTTTTGAATGAATACTTATTGTTTATTGTATGTTGTATTCGACTGAGAAAATATATATCTATGTATGGACGAATGTGAACTGGCACTTGGGTGCATTGTTGTGTCTGACTGAATATGTATTTATACACATATGATTAATGAATTACTGAAACTTGATGATGATGCTTATAGGGGGTAGGTTTGAAAAGATGGATTCTTGTCCTGACTGAGTGTATGAAATTGTATTAAGGATGTGTTCTTGGAACTGAGGAGACGGTGTGGTTGTACTATTATAGACTATGGAGAACATAATGGTTACTTGATATGTTGTTGACTGGTTGTGGGTTGATCTAGAGTAAGTTGATCGCTAAGAGTTAAGTAGAGACTATGCTATGAGGTTATGAGAATAAATTGTAATTGACTGTTAAGATGCAAAGATTGGACTGAGGGAAAAAATTATTAGTTATCCTATTGTGTAGCTACCTTGCAGGTGTCCTACGGGATCACCACCTTTTTGTATCCTACGGGATTATTTGACTGATATGTGTTTCTGCAGAACACTAGACTGATTATGCGTCCTTCGGGGCATTAGACTGATTGTGTATATCCTACAGGATCACAAGACTGTGACTGTGCATGGTACTCCATTAAGGAGCTAATAATTTATTTTTCCCCTAACGGGATCAGTAGTGGGTCTCTTACTGAGTATTTCGTACTCACCCTTTTATGTTTAACTTTTTCAGACAAAGATAACAAAGGAGGCAGACCGGTGAGAGGCAAGAAGGAGGCGTGACTGTCATAGGGAATGTCGTTCAAAATGCTTCTGCTTATGTTTTGTTGTTTTCTTTAGGACATGAGACTGTTTTAGAAGATTTTTGTGATTTAACAGAGTTTACGAATTTTTGTTTTGCAAACTGTACTTCTAAAATTTTGGTTAATTGAAATAGGGCCCGAATAAAGATTTCTTTGATGTTATTTGACTTTGATGAATTTTATAAAGATTCATGTTTAAAAGAAGTGTTTTTTTTTTCTATTAAAGTAATGACCACAATTTAGTTCCAAAAAAAGAATGATACACTTTTAAATTCAAATATTAGAGATCTTCCAGCTAAAATTTTAAAATAAAATGATAAAATAAATATTTATTACTATATATATTAATATAAAATCTGAAAGCAATGAAGGATAAATATGAAAAATTGTGTATTTGTATGATATAATAAAATGTTACTAAGAATTAATCAAACCATAAAAAACTTACAATGAATAAATTATATTATCAATTATTATATGAAAAATTATGTATTTGTATGCTATAATAAAATGTTAGTGAGAATTAACCAAAGCTTATGAAACGTACAATGAATAAATTATATTATCTATCATTTTATTGATAGCAAAAAGAGTATGAATTAAATAGCTATTATATATATATATATATATATATTAATAAAACTAAATTGTTAATAATTTAATTTGAAGCCTACAAATCCGAAAATCTTGTATAAATTGAAGGCATAAATCTAGGAGATGTTGGTTAAACGAGATTAATTCCAAAAATAAATACTTATTTAATATTTTTAAAAAACTGAATGATATGCAAATACACTGTATTCGTAATTCTATGTTATATTACATTGTTTTACTTTTCACAAATACACTCTATTTGAGAAAAGTGAGTTTCAGTCTATGAAAGAGTAAAATCGGTTGAAATTTTTTCAAAAAATATCTACTTCAGGTGGTTTTGCTAAAAATTAAAATATTTTTTATATTGCTATTTTCCAAATTGTTATCTATTATTTTGTCATTCTCACAGTTATCTAAAAAAAAACTGCCAAACCTTCGATACAAATCAACACAGAGAAGAAATTGCAAAATCCTTTACACAAGTTTACTTTCTCAGAGCAAAAAAGCCATGGGAAAATCATTTACAGATTGTATTCACTATATTGAAATTAGGTTATTTTTTATAAATATAACAAAGGATCGAAATATTTACGGCCCGTATAACAAAATTAAAAAACCATGAAGTCTGCCATTTTTAAAAAGATATTTATGATTTTTCCTTCCTTTTCATCTTATTTCTTCTCTTTTTCTTCTCATCTTTGATTTTCCTTTCCATCGTATTTCTTCTCTTCTTTTATATTTTTTTGAAAGCATGATCTTTGTTTTCAATCCATCATAAATATTGTATTTTTTTCGAGTGTTATTTGGTTCAAGATTGTATATCAAATATCAAAGATTTTAAAAAAAATCTTTGGGATATTGGTACACGATCGTTTTGCGATCATTTTAGATTTGTGTCCAAATCTAAATGATTGTGTATCAAAGAATCTTGAAAAAAATCATTTTGGGGTAGCTAGATCTAAACGATCGTGTACCAAGAATCTTGAAAAAAAATCACCAAATCTAAACGATCATGTATCAAAGAATCTTGGAAAAAGAAAATCATTTAGATTATCTAAATTATCGTATAGCCAAATCTAAACGATCATCCAAATGTATTATGCATGAAAGTGGCCAATCAACCGCATGTTAACTGGAATTTTTTTTTATTTTTCATTGTGGGCCTGTGGGCTATTTTTGTTTTCGAAATTGTTCTATATGGCTAAATATTTTACCAGTTTGTTATATTTTTTTTAAACCCCTTGAAATTAATACAAATACAAAATTAATTTAAATGAATTAAATTTCTCCAAAAATCTCATATAATAGTTAGAAAAGATAACTTTAGAAAATTAACTTGTCACATATTAAAGTTAGAAATATTGCACGAAATAACACAAATTAGAAAATGAATATTATGTACATAGGAGAATAATATTTGCAAAAATAACAAATTTTGACCAGTCATATAATGGTAAATTTTTAAAAATGTCAATTCTACCATTAAGTTTTCTTCATCTCATGTTATTATTGATGACTTCTATTAGAAGAAAGGAATTAGAAGAAGTCTAATCTTGAGTTGGTAGATGAAAAACCCCAAGTGAAGCCCCTATGGACGACGGTGAGAGATCAGATGAAGCCAAGAGTCGCAAGTCTGAGAGATGAAGCTGAGAAATAGAATATTCTTAAGAATTCGTGTGATGAATGTGACAACGAACAAAGAGACAACAGATAGAGACAACGACAATGGATAGAGACAACGACAATGGATAGAGATGAAAGAGACCTTATCATTGGTTGAACAAGAGTTGTAAGAGGGAGGGTCGTATCATAATCGTCCTTTAAGGGTCGGTATCACGTGCATTTCTCTATTAGGGTTGAGCAAAATTTGTGAGATGGTCGAAAAAGGTCTCCAAAAAAGGGGGAAATTTTTGGGCAGACTCTTTATTTTCTATTTTCCAACGTTTTCTTTTTCTTCTTTTCAATACCCATTTAAAATGGGTTATCTTTATGGGTTATTAAAAGTCCTATTTGTTGTACTGATATGGTGAATCACTACAAGAAAAAGAGGGTTTCTTGACGTCTCAACGAATGTTGAGAAATAGAACGTCGACAAAAGAACATAATATCGATGCAGGATATCCTACATCAGTGTAGGTCATATTCTCTGACTTGGTCCTCCACGGTGTCGAGTTATATCCGCCAATTTATGTATTTAATTTTTTCATTAAACCTTTCTCCAACGCAATCATATCTGACGTCGGAAAAGGTTAAATATTTTACTTTATTATTAAAAATCCAAAACATTGGAAAGAAGGAAGTTAGAGAAGGTATGACACATTGAGATGATCATTGGATATACCCCAACGTCATTGCAGAACACGTCGACAACAATTTAAATAATTATATAAATATTACCCTCTTTTTGACGTCAGAGTTGACAACATAAAAAAAAAGGTGTAGAAAAGTATATAGTTATTATACTTTCCTCAACGTCGTAGCACTCCACGATCGGTGTGTTAACTTAAGATGCTTTTTTGATCTAGGCTCTAAAATAGGCTGATGTACCCAAAGAGTGCATCGAGGTCGTCAAGAGTGGCCTAACGATAAGTTTGTAAATTTATAAACGTATATATATGTTCAATTACCTACACATGTAAAAGACTAATCTCAAACTTATTTTTTGTAGCAATTTTTCGTGCTGGATCTTCGAGATCTAGCACATAGTCAGTTTGTTGAGCATCAAATGCTCAACGTGTAAAAGAATTCAAAAGAGACAACCACCGATACTTCAAGAAGTACAGCAACCCTGAAGAAGCGCGTGCAAACCCATGGCCTAGATTGGTCAATCAGATAACAGATTGGCACTTTCTTTGTGACTTCTACATGAATCGACAGTTCCAGGTGATTTATATCATTTTCGTTAAAATCAATTAACAGTAATTCATTTAATTTTTGTTTGGATATAACATTTTACACTTTGTTTAATTGTAGGAGCAACCAAGTGCTTGTAAGGCTGCTTTATAGCAGCCTTACAACTACATGAGCGAATCCAAGTCATTCCTTCAGCAAAAATTCGAGCTCACTATAACGGTCGTCCAGTGGACCGTATTGAGTTTTTTTTTTAGAGACGCACACTAGTAGGATTGGCAAGTTCGTTTCACTAGCAGCAGAGGACGCACATGTAAGTTCACCAAAACTTTTTACCACTTTCTATTTAAATTCTGATGATCTCTCCTAACCCTAACTTGCATTATTGTGTAGACTCAAATGTTGGAAATTCAATCCCAGCTTGTCCTAGAGGGTTTTCAACCACTCTCTGGGGACGAGATATGCGAGACTATTTTGGGTAGCGACCAAGCTACTTAAAAGGTCTTGGTTAGGGCCCCAAACCCAAGTGTAGGAAGAGTTTTGCTTTCGCTTCTTCCTCCTCTTACAACCACCAGGTACACATTGTAGAGGTTAGCTAACTTAAGGACAACCTTGAAAACGCTAACCGCATGATTTAAGAACAAAGGCTAAGAGAGGAGGAGCAGGACCGACTAGTGGCAAACCTTGATTGACAAATAGCAGACCATGATAGACAAATATAAGAAACAGTTCCAAGAATGGAAGAAAACTATGGATGGCAAATGAAATAGATGAAGAAGATAATCAACGATATGAGTCGGCAACATAGAGGGTCATGAACACTTGGGTTACGTACTTTTCAACATTTAATGTGTTTGATTCAACATCTGTGATATTATACCTGTATATTTATGTCATTTGTAGGTTTTGCATTTTTATGTGGCGTTCGCGAGTATTGGATATATTGAAGATAAGTGTAGATTTTTTTTATTATTATGTAATTGTTTTTAAACATTTTGAACATATTATTTGTGCGTTTTGAACATATATATATTATACTTAATTTATTATAAATTTCAATTTCTTAATTTTTACAATTTATTGAACATTTTGTTTCTTGCCAAACGGGAGGAACTTGAGAACAATATTGAACAATAACAAAAAAAAATTAATTTTTTCCTAATGCACGACCGATGTCGATGTAGGTCACTTTCCCTGATGTCTTGTCCATGCGTTGGGAAAAACCTTTTCCCAACCTGATGTTGGAATTGGGTATTTTGATGTACAACAATTACATCGCTTTAGCTAGTTACAGACATCCTCTATATGTTGGATTTCTCTACGTTGGAGATATGGTTTTGCCGACATGGGCCATTACTACATCGACCAATGTTTTGTCGATGAATTTTTTTCAACATTGTTGCTGACGTCTTGATTTGCATCGACAATAGTTTGGACGACGCATTGTGTATTCTTCGCCGACTATTTGGTGTGTCGACTATTCCCAGGTTTCTTATAGTGAATTTTTTAAAAATGTCAATTCTACCCTTCCGTTTTCTTCCTGTCATGCTATCAGTGATGACTTTTATCACTGATATCATGCTATCAATAATGACTTCTATCAATGAAAGATGCTTATATTATATCGATGTGTCTTTCATGAATTTATCACTGATAACTTGAACTTTGAATTTCTATATGATAAAAAGGTTGATAGCATAACCTGAAATCGATAATTTATTTCAACAAAAGTTGCAACTATATCAAGTTCATTATACTATTAGCGATAGAAGTTGTCATATGGATAATGTGTGTTAAGAAGAAGAGTAAATTTTATTACTTAAAGAAGATCTCAATGAAGCTAGGGAGATCTGGATCCTATCTTAATTCTCAATCCTGATTCAATCATGGTGCATCTGATCTCTGTCTCGGTCTTCTCGATGAAGGAGAAGTTACTTCTTGGGGCAACTCATTGACCCTAATTGTAGATTCTCAACTCTGTGGTCTTGCAACTGAAATCAAATAGAAAAACTAATTAGTTTGTTTGAAGTTGGTAACTTCATCACCTTGTAACTACTCTGTAAAGAATTATAAATAGTGAACTCTTATGGTAAATTAGTATGAGAAAAAGAGAGAAAGAAATCGTGAGGAAGAAAACTTATCTTTAAATTTTTTGTGCTTGCTTGATTTTTGAAGAAGATGAAGATATATAAAATCTTCATGGCTACTTCTAAGTGTACATAGGCATTAATAAGCTGAACCACTATAAATTTATTGTGTCCTTCTACTACTCTTTGGAATCGTCATAAATGTTTTTTTTATAGCCCTAGAAATTAGAACGCTACTCAACAAAGAGGTTCGTATCATTTCCTCTTTTATACTTCCTTTTTTATTGTATATATCTCAGGCTAAATAAGACTGAGAAATTACTGTTGTTGAACTAAGATTAGTGTCCTTCTTTTACCTTGTACTTGATCTCCCGCTCGAAGAGGACGAGGCTTTTGGCCACTTTTTCATAGTCTTCGAGGCTTATTTTAAGTAAGCTCAAGCTCTTAATGTCTTAGTTCTTATCCACTAAATCGAATTTAATTTTATCTATACCAATTGGTATCAAAGCTTGAAAATAGTTTAAAAAATTGCAGTTGGAAAATATGAAATTGAAAGGTTTAATGGAAATAATGATTTTAATTTGTGGTGAACGAAAATTGAGTTAATTTTAACCCATTAAGGCCTTAAAATGGTTGGAAGATTTAGAATCTCTACCAGCAACTCTAACACAACAGAACAGAAATAGACCATTGAGGAGGTTACTTATAGAACTCTGTTATTAAATATAACAGTCAACGTATTAAGGCAAGTGATAGATGAAGCTATTGATTATGATGTGTGGAATCAACTACAAGCCTTGTATGTAAGATATGATGTGCCAAACAAAGTGTATTTGAGATACAGACTATTCTCATTCAAGATCAACGCTGCAAATAAATGAAACATAATTTAGATAAGTTGAAAAGTTTGATTTCTGAGATCAATGAAACAAAAGAGAAACTCGGGAAAGAAAGTAAAGCTATAATTCTCTTAAACTCTTCGCTAGACACTTAGAAACATGTAAAGATTGCCATGAAGTATGGAAGAGATAGCATTGCTACAAACTCAGTCATTGCTGTCATAAAGTGTAAAGAATTGGAATTCAAATAAGCAAACAAGAACTTAAGAAGTGGTGAGACCTTGTTCTCAAAAGGTAAAAACAGTCATTTCAAGAATAACAAATTTACTAGGGGTAGATGTTTCACAAGCAAATGCCAACATTCAAGTGCTATCATTGCCATAAGGAAGGTCACATCAAAAGAAATTTTTTTGACAGAAAGAAGAAAGACTTCCAAGATCACTAAAGATCAAAGAAACATGGAAAGGCAAATTTCTCTATTGGAGATGATACTTTTGCTTCTTCATAAATCCCTAGCTACAACGGATGAAGAGGCAACGAAAGAAACTACTGAAGATAAGGAACACTGGGTAATTGACTCAAGTTGTACCTTCCATACGACTTCTAACAAGAAGTGGTTCATATCATAAAGAGTGGGATGGAGGCTCAGTATTCATGGAAAATAATCATAGATGTAAAGTTGTGCGAATAGGGATTGTGATGCTTAAATTGCAAGACAATAGAGAAATCTCACTGAAAAATGTAAGGCATGTTCTCGAGATCAGAAGAAACGTAGTTTATGTGAGGATGCTTCATGATATTAGTTGTTTAGTTATTGTAAGGTTTTCTTAGAATTCTAATGGAATCAATGACAATACTTGAAGCACCAAACGGTAATGGCTGTATATTATGAAGAATGTCCATCCTCCTGATCACGCTTTGCTAGTTTAGTGCAAAGAAGATGAAGGGCTAGAGTTATGGCACAGAAGACTGTTTCATATTAGTGAAAATGGCCTGATAGAACTTCTAAAGCAGGGAATGATCAAAACCAAGGGAACAAAGAGGCTTAACTTTTATGAACTCTGTGTCTATGGTAAAGCTATAAGGTTAAAGTTCAGAAGAGGAGAATATACCGGCAAGATTATCATGCGATATGTTCATGCTAATCTATGGGGGCCCTCTAAAACTCCATCTCTTCAAAGGTTCAAGGTATTTCTTGTCCTTAATTGATGACTACTCGAGAAAGGTATGGATCTATATACTCAAATCAAAGGATCAAACCTTTGAGAAATTTAAAGCCTTGAAATTAAAGGTTAAAAATTAAGCAGAGAAGAGGGTGAAACACCTCAAAGATGATAATGGGATTGAATTCCTTGGAGGCTCATAATCAGTAGAATAAAGTGGCTGAAAGCATGAACAGAACAATATTAGAAAGAGTAAGATGTTATAGCTACTGCAACATCCACCATCAACAGAAGCCCTTGCACTACCACTGACTTAAGAACTCCCGAAGAGCTGTAGAGTGGAAGAGTAAGATCTATCCAATTTGAATATTGTTGGTTGTGTGACCTATGCTCATTCTATCCTGCTCATCTCGTATCTTTGTGTTGGGATTTATGTCCTAAAACTCGTATATTGTAAATATATTCCATTGACCATTATTAATAAAGTGTTATTATTATAATAAATGTTATTTATTATATTATTAGTTTTGTCTTAATAACCTAAATCCAATAAACTAACATCCTAAGTTGTTTAATGAGTCTTGAACAGTGTGTAAAGACATATAGTGATAAATGTTCGAGATCACCTTAAAGGGTCTATAGTATAGGGATAAGGCTGGGTACCTCTTATCCTAGTAACACTATAGATACGACTCACTTTGTATTTCATACAAACGCAATGATCTAACGTGTTCATGTAGGTGACATGCGAGTGAGGGTATCCTATGCAATGAATTTGCATAAGATCGAACCACGAAATAGTAACCACTAGATGTAACTCCGTTAACTAGTTAGGTTTCTGTTTCATTAGGATGACCTAGGTAACTTAGTTTTAATCCTAAGTGTATTATGAACTCCTGTTTGCGAGAGATTGTCCTTTGATTTGTATAGGTGAGAGTGGCTAGATTGTCGAATCGATATGCTTATTATTTAGATACAGGATCGAGTGGGGAGCTGGAAACATAATCACACAAGATGGAATTAACTCCTTTTCGACTTAGAGTAAGTAGATGAGTGTTTCCTTAAATGGTGTTTTCGGGACTGAACAAAGGGTCTTACCTTCTCTATGGCACGAGAGAGTTTTCTGTTTATTGGTTGGACCATAAACAGGTTGTTCATTAAAGGAGCACTGGTATTTAAGGACTAGAGGTAACCTAGGGGTAAAATGGTAATTTGACCCATCTTACTGTTATTGATCTATATTCATAGGCACCTAAAGATATCTACAGTCAGAAAAGTTGAGCTGTGAGTCTTTAATGGAGTGTACATACAGTTAACGAATATTGATTAATGTGGTTAATGAGTTTAGCCAATTAATCGCATATCATTGTAGCTTTTGATCTATAGGTCTATTAGGTCCCCTTCTTAGCTCGTAAAGGGTAGAAAAATTTATTTATATTGGTTGTAATTTAAAATGTTTAAATTTACTTTGGAAATTAGTATAATATATAGTGAAACATTATAATATAAAGTTTATATTTTAATCAAAGTTTATTATTTATATTTAGTTTTTTTATATCAATTCAAAATTAATTTATAAGAGATAAAATATTTGAACGAGCTCAAATATTAATTTAATATGAATTGGATTCATATAAAAATTATTGGTTACGAGAGAAATTTATATTTGAATATAATTCAAATATTAAGTTACATATAAGATATTTAATTTAGGGGAATTTTTAAAAATAGGAAAATAAATTAAAATATTTACAAGCTATAACAAAATTTTAAATTCTATCAATGATAGTCTTCTATCACTATGGCATATCAATGAATATCAGTGATAGAATTTGCTATAGGTTGTAAATATTTTGTAAAATTTGCTATTTTTGAAAATTTCTCTTTAATTTATCTATTAATTAATTGGTGAATTAATTAATATAGTTTAGTTTTATTTTCTCTAATTAAATTTGATTTAATTAAATTAATTTAAAATTATAAGATATTTAATATATATTAATTAATTATGATTTAAATGAAATATTAATTAAATCTGATTTAATTAATTATTAATTGATTAATTAATTGATTGATTTGAAAATTCTATTAATTTAATGTTTTTCAAATTAATAGAATCTCACGATTCTCTTCTACTCCCTCAAGAAATGAAGTTATAAATATGCAAAAGAAAAATATTTTTTCTTAATAAAGAAGAAGCCAATTTTTCTTAATGAAGAAAAAGTCAATGCTTTTGCTATCTGCAAAAATAGTTTTCTCTTTAAAAAATTTTCTATACCAATTGGTTTCCACAAACCAATCTCATTCTAGAGAATAGGAAGGTCTCCAATGAGTGGTGTGTTCAAATTTGGAGATTTAGTAGATTTAGAGACGTCAAACTACGTAAGTTTTTCTTTGTCTAATCTATACTTTATTAAAGTATGCTTGATAAGAAAATTAGTTTCTTAATTATTTTTGTCATTGCACTGGTATTTTGGAATTCCCAAATTAAATTGTGAAATGGTTCTATAAAATCATTCGCTGCCAAAGACTTTTATCCTTTCACTTTGGACATTGATTCTTGAAGAGACTTATGTCATGTACCATTGGCAAGAATCCTTTCTTAGAATCTTGCACACTAAACTTGTTTAGTATTTTTTTTTTAATAAAAGCACTTTAACTTAGACATAAGAGTCTTCTAGATCTATTTCTATAGATTTTAATGCCTAAATTGTAAGCAACGTCACCTAACTCTTTTATTGAAAAACGTTTACCTAACCAAGACTTGACAGTCTACAAGGTAGGTATATCATTTTTAGTGAGCAATATGTCATCGATGTAAAGCACGAGAAAACGATTGCGCTCCCACTGATTTTCTTGTAAACACAAGCCTCGTCTTCATTTTTTATAAACCCAAAATTTTTTACTGTTTCATCAAATGAAGATTCTTGCTCCTTGAAACCTATTTCAATCCATAAATGGATCTTTGGATGTTTACACACTTTATTAGAATTCTTTTGATCGAAAAAAGTTTCAGATTGTAGGATGATTTCCATTAAGGAATTTTGTTTTGATATCCATTTGTCGTACTTCATAATCATAGTATGCAACAATGGAAAGAAGAAGTCTAATAAACTTAAGCATCGCGAATAGTGAAAAAATCTCATCATAGTCCACACCATGAGTTTGTCGGAAACCTTTCGTAACCAAGCATACTTTGTAAGTGTGCACATTTCCATCCATGTTAGTTTTCTTCTTGAAAACCCATTTGCATTCGATTGTTTTCTACCTTCAAACGCATCAATCAAGAACCATAGTTGATTATCATACATGGATTGCATTTTAGACTTTATGGATTCGAGCTACTTTTCAGAATCTAAACTCTCCATGGCCTCTTGATATGACGTTGGTTCATCATCATGAATAATCATCACATCATTATCAGGTGTCACGAGCAATCCATATCTCTAAGGTTCATGACAAGATCTAGTAGATCTCCGAATCTCTTGTGTTTCCACTTGTGGTATCAATCTCAGCTCCGATTCATTCACAATAATAGGTTGTGCGGTTGGTTGAACTTCTTCAAGAGTCTCACTCGATTCAACGTTTATTTGCAAGTCTTGAATTTTTTTTTCCAATTATACTTTACTCTTACTAGCTCTCTTGGAGATAAATTCACTTTCCAAGATAGTGTGATTCTAAGCCACAATCAGTATATTTTAAGAAGGGAGATAAAAGTAATATCCTTAAGTATCCTTAAGATATCCCACAAATACACATTTGTTAGCTTTATAACCCCAAATCTTTAGAAAAGGCAATCTGGGACACCTTCCAATCCATAATTCATATGTTGTCTTTTGAATCGATTTTCTCAGAGTCCTGCTTAGTATGAATGTTGTAGTCTCTAATGTTGGACTTATTTCATTTGAGCCCAACCCACAATTCATTTTAGGTTAATTGTTATTATGCAAATTAATGTAGTAAGTGTGATAGAAACACAATGTGAAAAAATAGAAGAAAAAAAATTCTGTGCAGTTCATATTTCAGTCATTTGAAAATCGATCCATGTCCGATCGAGTTGAAATTTTGATAATGTATTCTTAGCACGAGGGTCTTCATTTTGAATGGTGAAAATTTCATTTGAAGCTATCTACAGTCAGATTCTAATAGATAATTGACTACCACATATTGGGATAATCCCAAAAGGTAGGCAAGTGTGACGTATGAACACTTCAAAAGTAGCTCGTCTTAATCATGAGTTGGTTACGCAAGTTATATAGCATCAAAGCTCTCACATTGCTTAATCGCCTAATAATGCGTAGACCGTCCTTTACCATTTTGCTTGCATAAGTTATTTTATAATTCCATCCTGCATCCATTCACTCCTCTTTATAGACTCTCTAGGTGTACATAAGTAGTTTTAGTCCTAGCTTTGATTCTTTTATACATTATTTAATCAATTCTTTTATACCTCCTACATAATAAGTAATTCCTAGAACTAATGTTTTTAATCAATTCTTTGTGTTTGACCCTAGATCATCAAGGTAAACCTAATATTTCGCTTGATCTTGGACAAGCAGTAGGAAAACTTATACTCATTAAGGACTTAGCTATTACGCTATAAAAAAGAACACAGTGAGCATCTCACATGTTGTGATCATGGCCCATGAAGATATAGTGAGCATCTTACGTGCGATGACCATGCTTAGTGATGTATTACGTACATTAGAATTACACAATATAAATGTGAAACTACTAAATCCAAACTAAAAAGAAACTGAAGAAGTCCACGACACCAGCTATGGCCAAGATGAGTTTGGTTATAGATTATATGATCTAGTTAAGAAAAAGCGTATAAGAAGTCAAGATGTTGTATTTTTTGAAGACCAAACAATAACAGATATTGGGAAAATAGATGAACCAAAGTCTAAGCATAGTAATAATATGATTGATTTAAGTTCAGCTTCTTTGACTAAACCTTCTACACAGATACAAAATGAGGATCAGAAATAACAGTTTTTTTTTATGCAAATGAGATTTCTAGACAGGTTGGGGCAGAGGATAGTGTTTAAGAACAGTTAGAAAAAATAGGTGTTCCACAAATGTTTCACTCAGAAAATCTATTAGAGACCGATGTCCAACAACAAGATACTCACCTAATGAATATTTGCTATTGATTGACAGGAGAGAACCTGAGAGTTATGAAGAGGCTATAGAGGACGAGTAGAAAAGAGAGTGGAACAAAGAAATGAAAGATGAGATGGAGTCTTTACATCCAAACCACACTTTTGAGCTTGTTAAGTTGTCCAAAGGAAAAATTGCACTGAAAAATAAGTGGGTTTACAGAATTAACCATGAAGAACACACCTCAAAGCTGCGTTACAAAGTGAGATTGGTTGTCAATGGGTTCAGCCAGAAGAAAGGTATCAACTTTGATGAAATTTTTGCTCTAGTTGTCATGATGTCCTCAATACGTGTTGTTCTGGATTTGGCATGTAGTCTTGACTAAGAGGTTGAGTAGATGGATGTTAAGACTACATTTTTTCATTGGGATTTAGATAATGAAATCTATATGGAACAACTAGATGGTTTTAAGCAAAAAGGCAAAGAGCATCAAGTGTGTAAATTGAAGAAAACTCTTTATAGGTTTAAACAGGCACCGAGATAGTGGTACAAGAAGTTTGAGTCAGTTATAGGGAGCAAAGCCACAGAAAAACTGCTTCTGATCACTGTGCTTTTGTCTAGAAATTTTTTTATGATGATTTTGTTATGTTATTACTCTACGTTTATGATATTTTGATTGTTGGCATGAATGTTTCAAGAATTGATAGCTTGAAGAAATAGTTGAGCAAATCCTTTGCCATGAAGGATTTGAGGCCAACAAAGAAAGTTCTTGGAATTCAAATAGTTTGAGATAGAATAACCAAGAAGTTATACATGTCACAGAAGCAATACATAGAGAAAGTACTTGAATGTTTCAAGATGAGTCAAGCAAAATCAGTTAGTTCTCCTTGACCTAGTCACTTCAAACTGAGCTGTAAACAGAGTCCTTCTACAGATAAAGGGAAGGAAGATATGAGTAAGGTCCCGTATGCTTCAGTAGTTGGGAGCTTAATGTAAGACATGATATGTACTAGATCTGATATTGCTCATGTTGTTGGTGTTATTAGTTATATTATGTCTAATCTAGGAAAAAAACATTGGGAGGCAGCCAAGTACATCATGAGATATTTGAGAGGTACTTCTAGTTTGAAGCTCACATTTGGGGATGGAAAGCTAGTAGTTATTGGGTATACTGATTCAGATATGGCAGGGGACTTAAACAGCAGAAAGTGTACTTCTGATTACTTGGTAAGATTTGCAGGTGGTGCAGTGATTTGGCAGTCAAGGTTACAAAAATGTGTTGCACTTTCTACAACTGAAGCAGAGTATATTGTAGCAGTAGAAGCACGTAAACATAACCATATCTATTGAAATCATCAGTAAATGTGACAAAGTATTGACAACCTCCTCTAACATGTGAGTTCATTGGCCCTTTCACCCTTTCGAGGAAATGGACTTTGTCATTTTCCCTAACAAACAAGCATCAAACGATTCTAATAATTCAAAATCAAAAGAGTCTAAAAGTCCATTCTTATGGAGCCTAGAAATGCGTTTCTCATTTATATGTCCTAAACGATAATGCTCGAAATAGGTCGAATTCAAATCATTTGATTTAAATTTCTTAGTATTAATGTGATAGATAGACTTTTAATCAGATGATTCAATTTCCAGAACATAAAGACCATTTATTAAACAACCATTGCCATAAAAATTGTCTAAACTAAATATGGAAAGGTTATTATTCTCAATAACAAACCTAAAACCATATAAATCCAAACATGAAATATAAATAATGTTTCTACTCATAGCGGGTACAAAAATTATTTAATTCTAAAAAAAGTTTAGAAGGTAAAGTTAAATCATAAGTCCCAACAGCTAATGCAACAAATCTTGCTCCATTTCCAACTCATAGATCCAATTCACCTTTAGCCAACGTTATACTGCTTCTTAGTCCATGAACATTACCATAAATGTGAGCACTACATCCTGTATCTAATATCCAAGATGTAAAGTTAGAAGTAGATAGATTGACTTCTATAACAAAAATACATGATCAAGTAGAAGGGACAATTTCCTTGTTCTTCTTCAGTTCTTCAAGATAAAGAGGACAGTTCCTCTTCCAATGCCCAATTTCCTTATAATGAAAACATCCTCCTTCCTTGGATGGTTAGGTTCTTTTGGATTGCGTTTCGATCTGGGTGCATCAAGAGCATCAACTTTTAATGCTTTGATAGCAGCTTTGCCCTTACCCTTTCCTTGATCTTGTTCCATTTTCTTGGGATTCTTCCCTTTTTGCACCATCAAAACCTTAAAATTGGACTTGATGTTCAACTCAGCAGTCTTCAGCATCCCATGCAGGTCAGTCAAACTCTTCTCCATCCAATGCATATTGTAACTCATTACAAACTTATCAAAAGTATTAAACAAGGATTGAAGAAGCAAATCAATCGCAAGCTCGCGACTGATCTCAAGTCCTAGCCTTTGGAATTGCTTAAGATAACTCTTCATCTTGTGAACATGAGGACTAATTTCCCTTAGCCAATTTTCAGATAACAAAAGCTTTGATGATGTTCTCTTGTCTTGCTTGCACTCGAAATATTCACTTTAGTTAACTAATGATCGTGAAGGCATCCATTTCCTTGAATTGCTTCTAAAGCTCCGAGTGCATGCCGTAAGCATCCTTCTGAGCCTTAGTCTCTCCTACCCCAGGTTCCTCATCAGGGAGAGCCTTATCCAAGACATACAACATCCTTTCTTGCTTGAGGACAATCCTCAAATTCGGTGCCAATCAAGGAAGTTCTTTCCAATCAGTTTATTCTTTTCAAGAATAGATCGCAATGACATGCTAGGTATCGCAGGATTAATATTTTGCCATAATATTCTACACAAAAAAAATATATAGAGCATATATTAATAATTTTATAAGCACATTACCACTAAGAATCATACCCTCAAACGATCATTCCTAATAATGAATTTAATTTAGTGGGCTAAGATCCATATTTCACAAAATGTCAAGTGACCTTTGGCATAACACTCAAACTAAGTTATTTAGGTAGACAACAAACTTATCAATTACATCACACGTAACTCTTTGAATGTTTATGAGACAAAAGATTTCACATATCAATGCATGTTAAAAATAATCTCTTATCTCATTAACCAAAAAACAAAATAAGTCTAACCATAAGAAAATAATAAATGACTAGAGGAATAAAAAATTCACAGATCACATATCAATTCTGATGGAAAACGAGAACATATGCAGTAGAATAAGGATCGAATTTTACTCTAATTGCAACTAAACATTTTAGTAACTAACGTGGATAACTATCTTGATTAAAAGAATAAAGGGTTAATAGAAAAAACTCACCCTTAAAGCTTTTCTATCATCGTAATCTCCTTATGATCTTTGAAGCCGGGAATACCACTAGTGGGACCTATAGGGTGAAGGAAATAGAGAGAGATGGAATTTGAAGGAATAACTTTTCTTTGAGATTTTTGGAGAGAAAAGTAGTATTTGGTCTATGTTGCAATTCCAACTACAAAATCAAAAATGCCAAAAGTCTAAAAGATTTTTATCTATTTGTAATAAACCCTTTTATAAGCAAACTATATGCAAAAGTGCATCGAGTGAGCTTCTCAAAAACTCAACACTTGGCCTTCCACTAACTATTAGTGGGTTAGGTGTCTAACATGCATGAATCTACTTGCAAATCACATGAAATGAACTTGCCAAATCTCAACAACTTAGTTTAAGGGCAGTATGGTAATTTCAACCTTACGAGCATGAATCCGCATTCATTTTTCTAAATTCAAATCACATTTGAATATAAGTCGATCAAAGTTTAACTTATTAAAGTCAAAAGTCAATACTTTGACTTTTCTCAACTTTGTCCATTTCCATCAATTTCGAGCTTTCAAATATGAATTTGTATTCTTATTGTTAATATTTAAATCAAATTCAAACATAAAGCTCTATCGTAAACTTATAACTGACACCCTCTCTTTTTACCTAATTATAACAATTAGATTATTCCAACAAAACACTCTAAGTTAATTTTTGATGAGCAAGCAGAGGAACCTAATGGACATATAGAACATGGACTCCAATGATCCAAAACTAACGGGCTAAACTCTTTAGACCAAGCTAATTAACATTCGTTAACTAACAGGTCATTCCACTAAAGTTTCATAGTTGCACTTCTCTTACTATAGATATATTTGTCTCCATCTGATATAACCATGATTAGTAAGTTAATCCTTCATAGGTTGTCTCTATCTGATATAACCATGATTAGTAAGTTAATCCTTCACAGGTTGTTCGTAACCTCGACTAAGTTATAGTACCATTTTACCTTCGAGATTACATCTTGCTTCTTAGGTCCCACTGATTCACTATTGAACAATTCATTTTAAGTCCAACCCTTAGATTGTAAATAGACCGTCCATAAACAATCAAATTACAAATAGACATACCTCTATGCCGATGTTTCAAATTCAAATTACATTGTTCTGATAAGCACAATCCTTCAAATTCGTACCACTAAATCACTACAAAATCACAAGCGTTCTCTGATATCCATACATGAACTAAGAATTTGACTTCTTGAATTCAGATTTGCTAAATCCTCACAAAGTGAGAATTTGAACTCTCTGTATTCTCTTTGTGTGTAACAAATTTATGTCTTTTGCTTGTATATAAAATAAGACTCATAAGGTTTCCTAGGATTTCCTAATAAGCTTAGCATTTCCTCATAAGCTTAGGATTTCCTAATAAACTTTCAATTCTCCAATTGTGCCTATTAATTACTTAACTCAAAGACAAATTTGACCCAATTTTTTCGTGTGCGACTCGTTTGGATTTTCTCATAGGTTAGCATTTCCTCTTAAGCTTATTTCCTAATATGTTTAGGATTTCCTAGTAAGCTTAGGATTTCCTAATAAGCTTTCGATTCTTCAATTGTGCCTATTAATTACCCAACCCAGAGACAAATTCAACCCAGTCATTTCGCGTGCGACCGGTTAGGTTAATTTAATATGGTAATAGGCCCATAACTCGTTTTATTGCCCATAAGTCATAATTGGTCTCTAACAAGACATTATGGCTACCCATATTAAATTAAGTCGGTGATCCAACATCATCTAATATAATTGTTGCTTTAATCCTTTTATCACGCAATATCTGTAACACCCCAAACTCTAAGGTACCTTATTTTAATTAAATTGCCTCGTTATTTAAAGATTTTAAATTTTTTAGTATTATTTTATTATACTTAGTGTGGAAGAGAAATTTTCTATTGAGAAAGAAAAGAATTGAAAGAGGAAAAAGGAATTTGAAAAGTAATAATATATTATTATTATTATTATTATTATTATTATTAATTATTAATTTATAAAAAAATAAATAAAAGAATTTTTTTTCCTTTCTCTCCGTCGCCGTTCGAACTCGCACGCCTCTATCGATAGAATCATCATCGCCGACCACTTCTGCCCATCATCTCCTTGTCGTCGAAGCCATTGATGTCGTGAATCGAAGTAGGAAGTCGATGCGTCTCCATCCTCGCAACGCCACCAGCTGCCACCTCCAATCATCTTCCTCTCTTCCGTTCTTTACGCCGTCGTACCCTAACCCCATTGTCGGTTGACGACGAAGTTAAAGCCGCCCCACCGTTTGCAAAGTACCCAATGTCGCATCCTCTGTCGATCGCGTACGTTCCCTCTCTGTCTGGATCCACGCCGATCCGAAGCCCAGACCGTCGCGTCTTCGTCCAGCCTCGTTTGCACTAGTCTCTATCATGCCAGTCCGCCAGTCAAGGTTGAAGCAGCACGTATGTCTCCTTACACCCACCCGTGTCTCCTTCCAAGCGTGCGTAAGTTTCTTCGTATGCTACTGCCGCTGTATTGTTGAAGTTTAGTTGTAAGGATGAAATTGATGGGAAATTGTAAGGTTTTACATTGTTAATTCTATGAGATGGATGTTGTTAATGAGTCAAATTAGTGTTTGTTCTTGAAGGTGACATTGACGTCTTGATGTTAGGACCATTGAGTGTTGACCTTAAGTTTCATTGGAGCTAGATTTTCCACCTTCTTGGTTAAGTTCATAGATAATGTGGTACAATGGTTTGAATGGAATGAATTTGGGAAATTATTGAGTTTTGTTATTATTTTTAGGTTGTTTTCGTGGACATTAGTTCGATTAAGGTGCTTAGGTAACATTAAGGTAACGGACTTTCTACTGGACTCACATACGGATTTGAGTTGTATTATTCTATCTGAACTGAATGAGGATGAAGGTTGTGATTTATGCTTTTGGATATGGACTTAATGTTTATTTTATATTGTGTTCGACTGGAAAAACATATATATTTTGTATGGATTGATGTGGATTTGGTATTGAGAGCATGTTGTGACTGACTGGATATGTATATATGCGCATTTGGATGTTAATTGACTGAAACTCGTTGATGTTTCTTATAGGGGATAGGTTTGAAATGGTGGATTTTGTTTAGACTGAATGTATGATATATTGTTATGGTTGTATTCATTTAAATTGAGGAGATGGTATGATTGTGTACCTGTAGACTGAGAGGAAAGTTATGATTATTTAGTTTGTCGACTGATGTACTAATAGGTTCTCACTGGCCTTGGGTTAAGTTAGAATAAGATGACTGTTAGAGGTTATGAAAAGAGTTATTTGATGAGAATGATTGACTGTATTATGAATGACTGTTAAGATGTTTATAATGGACCGAGGGGAAAATTATTAGTTTCCTATTGGGTAGTTACCTTGCAGGTGTCCTACGGGATCATCACCTATTGTGCATCCTTCGGGAGCACTAGATTGATATGTGCATCCTTCGGAGCACTAGACTAATATGTGTTTCTGCAGAACACTAAATTGATATGTGTATCCTTCGGGAGCACTAGACTGATATGTGTATCCTTCAGAAACACTAGACTGACTATGTGTATCCTACGGGATCACAAGACTGAAACTGTGCAGGGTACCCCATTAGGAAGTTAATAATTTATTTTTCCCTAACGGTACCAGTAGTGAGTCTCTTACTGAGTATGTTTATACTCACCCTCTTGTGTTTAATGTTTTTCAGGCAAAGATAACAAAGGAGGCAGACCAGCGAGAGGCAAGAAGGAGGCGTGACTGCCATAGGGAATGTTGTTCAAAATGCTTCTGCCTATGTTTTGTTGTTTTCTTTAGGACATGAGACTATTTAGAAAGTTTTTTGTAATTTAACAGAGTTTATGAACTTTTGTTTTGCAAACTGTACTTCTAAAATTTTGGTTGATTGAAATAGGGCCCGAATAAATATTTCTTTAATGTTATTTGATTTTGATGGATTTTATAAAGACTCATGTTTAAAAGAAGGTTTTTCTAGTAAAGTAATGACCACAGTTTAGTTCCAAACGTTGGGTCTTTACAATTCAACGTATTCGAAGAAGGAAATTTTTAATTTTCTAAACCGTAACCCACGTCCCTGATTCTCTCCTTGTCAGTCCACCTTCTATGAATAAATTGATATAAGAACTTTTCATTCATAAAATATACAACATATTATTCAATATGTACAATAATTAGGTAGAATATATGAAAAACAATGCAAAACGAAAGAAAGAATGGATGGAAAGAGAGATTGAAAAGTGAAAGAGATCGAAAAGGAAGATTTTTTTAACAAAATCACCAAAATAAAAATAATTAAGGGAAATTTTTTATTATAATATTATCAAAATAAAATTAATCACTTACCATATTTATATAAAATATCTAATAAATGAAAATATTAATTAGAGTCTACTTTTCTTTTTCCTTTTTCAATTTTTAATATATTATTAATAATAAAGATAGGTAAATTGGTCATTTGGGTCTTATATTTGTATAAAATATTAGTCAATTTATGACATTTCTGAAAAATTTAAAAATTTTGGGTTAATCTTGTAATATGGTATACCATTTTGGCTATCTTAGTTAAAAATCCAAATAAATATTTAAATTAATAATAAAAAATTTAAAGTCGAAGCTCAAATGTTTTCATTTTAACATTCAAAACTTCAAAACATGATATTAAGCGGATGCGTTCACACTATTTTTGTATGGAACATTCAATAAATCTCCTTGTCATGCATTTGGTAGGTTCTTTGCCTTTACTGGAAATCATAGTGTAAGAAGGAATTAGGCAAACACAGTATAAGAAGGGATGCATATGAAAAATACCAATACTGGACCCAATAGACGAACATGCACTATAAGAAATCTGGCCTTTAATGTTAAGTGAAAAAAATGAAAAATGATCTTTAATGTCTTTTTTAAAAGGTAGATGTTTAATGTCGTTTTTAAAGCGACATCAAAGAGAAAGGATTAATGTCGGTTTAAAGCTGACACTAAAGCTATCTTTTATTATTATTTTTTTAAAATTATTTTATTATTAAAAATATATATAAGTTAATACTACAATAAATGGGGCTTTTAATAGCTTTGAAAGATAGTCCATTTTAAATTAGGCTATTTGAAAAAACAAGTGGGAAATAAAAATTAATATTATTTATCCCGCCCAAATTATATTTTCCCCTCTTTGGAGCCCTTTTCACGTTTCATCTTTCTTTTCCCACAATACCCACGGTGAGAAATCCTCCCTTTCAAATGATGACTGCGCTTCCTTTTCTCTCTCACGATTGCCATTCAATCCACGACGAAATTGTTCATCTATCTCTCCATCGTTGTCACTGTCACTATGACGCTTTCGTCGTTTCTCCGTCCATCGTCATTGTCTCTGTCCACATGTATCTATTCGTCCATCATCTATTTCCCAAGAGTATTTTATTTTTTGGCTTCAATCTCTTAGAGTTGAATCTCTCGGCTTCATCTAATCTCTCTGGGCTTTGTCTCTCTACTATTAAACACTTGAAGGTAATGATTCAAGGTTAGTCTTCTTCTTCCTTTCTTCTACTTCATTTTTACGGTGAGAGCATTGAGTGGAATATGAGTCTTGGAATATAAACTCTTTTCATCATTCCAAACTTTGAAATATAACTCTTGAACCAAATAATTTATCTACCATATTGTAGATCTTAAGTTCCACATCCTTTTTTGACCTTCGTTTGTCTCCGACGACATCTATTGACTATCTCTTTGCGTCATGATAGGTATATATATTGAAGTAGACTTGAGATTGAATGTATGTTGTGTTTTACTGGAACTATATGTACATATACACATATGGAGGTTGAATGACTGAAACTTGTTGATGTGTCTTATAGGGGGTAGGTTTAAAATGGTGGATTTTTGTTTAGACTGAATGTATGAATATTAATGTTATGGTTGTGTTCTTGTGGACTCAGAGAAAAATTAGGAGCATATAGTTTGTTGACTGATGTATTGATATGTTTCTGACTGACTTTGGGACAAAGACGAATAAGGCGACTGTTAGTATGTTAAGTGGAAGAATTTTGTATTGAGGAAATTCAATTATGCTATGAATGACTGTAAGATGTTTAGAAAGGACTGAGGGGAAAATTTGTTAGTTTCCTATTGGGTAGTTTACCTTG
>JBBPDI010000025.1:12309273-12323863 GCA_037974545.1 Cucumis variabilis | reverse complement strand
TATGTAATCAAATCCACACGAAAACACATATAAAGTTGTCTATTTTACAAATTTTACCTTTGAGACAAAAAAAGATATCGGCTGACGAATTCAGCCCACTCTGATCTTATGACATCTAAATCATCCTGTGAGTATGTCGAGGATGTTCCTTCCATCTATTCATAATTGTAAAGTGTGTTAATATTCAACAATTGTAAACAACATAAGTAGTTCAAAATGGTATCTTACTACTTCCATGATTGTCATGTTGCTTGACCTTATTATATCACGCATGAATCGCATGACATAATACCCACACTCCACAATGCCCACCCCTCATACCTTTGCTTCGAACACTATCCATTGGGAAAAAGATTGAAATAGTTATGCTATGGTTTCAAAACATAAAACACGGTTACCTCTTTCTTCTACTGAATCCCCACCCCTCATACCTTGATTATCCTCCAAAGATGCTTCTTCTTTGCAAGTATGAAAGCCCTAATAATGAATAGCAAACACGTAAGTTATACAATATTTGTCTCATATGCAATATATCAACTCAGTATTATTTTATCATAAATGAAAGTTTCAACATACATCTGAACGACCTCAGAAAGATCGTTGTTAATTCGGTTTTTTAAAGGATCCATCCATTATGCAGTGCCCCTTGTGTAGTTGATTGCAACTAGACACCAATGGTTTCTACATGGACAGGTAAATGTGAATTAAATTTAGAATGAAGGACATATAGTTCATTAGGTGCATTAGCTAAAAAAATTTTACACATATCCCGAATTGTATGGGAATATTAAAATTTGACAATGGTCAGTCCCAAGTAATCTAGCATTCAAGACATGTGTTCGGTAAATTTTATCTTTAAGCTTCATAGGTACATTCGTAAAATTTATCTTTAAGCTTCATAGGTACATTCGTCCAGGATTGGTATGTGATAGGAACATGAACTCGCACGGTCGTCCCAATGAAACTCTTTAACTTGGTTGCATTTTCACCAACAGGCTGACCAAGCTCATTGTATTCAATAACTCTTTTGTGTCCATCACAACTAATCTGCATGATCTCAGACATCCCCGTAGGTTCCCGTTTCCCTTTACCTTTCTTATTGACTCCCTTGATACTCTGTGCGGTTGGGCAACCATCTTCTTGACTAGCATATTTTTCGAGTGTCATTGTTTGATGTCTGTTGATTCAATAGGAAAAAAATGAAAAACAACAATCATAAACAACAATAGCCCATTAGTGGAGTCCAACAGAAAGTTGACAAAACATATAAAATCAAACATATATGAAAATCTGATTAGTTTGTTGGAAAATTAAAAGGCAATGTTTACAACTATCAATGCTTGTTCAATGAAAATACAAAAAAAAAAAAAAAAAAACAAAGATAAGAAGTGCCAAGTTAAAATCATAATTGAAAATTTGGTGTCCACATCAGTTTCCAATCTGGAGTTAAAGTGCCCCGTAAAGAAAGAAATGGGGAACATTATTGGATAGGCTTAAGTGAATATCTACAAGTGATGGGAAACATTGGAGGAACATTATGTTACCAAATGTTTATGAATTCACCCAAGTGCCTTCACAGTCGACCCTGATGTATGGAATCTCTTCATCTTCCATAGTCATGACTGCACGAGATTTTAAAATTGTTGGGCAATAGAGAGATGTATTGCCTAGCTCGTAATTGTGAGAAATGTCAATAAACTCTTTTTCTTGTGGCTTCACAACAATGGACCATTTTCCATCATTGAGGTCTTTAACATAAAACACTAGTCTTGCTTATGATGCTAATATGAATGAATCTGAATAATGACTGACACGATTGAAGTCAACTAATGTGAATCCAAGATCGTCTACTCGTTCTCCATTCTTCGTATCAATCCAATAACATCTAAACAATGTAACACTAAAAGTGTTGTAACTGTCTTCCAGATTCCTTTAATCACACCGTAGAATTACTGGGTTTTTGCCTTTGGCACTAATCACCTGCATTGTTAATTTAACGAACATAACCCCACTATTTTGAATTGTTATAGTGTCATCACGGGACTTTGTGTTGTAACAAACTCTGTTGATTTTATATCCCTCATATGTGATCACAACAGGATGTGGGTCATGTGCAATCCATCTTATAGTCGTGCTAACGACTTTACCTTTGTGGATATCAAGCATTACCTATTATGGTGACCATAGTTAGACACAATTGTTCGTACTTTATGTTATGTGCCAATAACATGAAAGTACATGCAAACAACATACCTGATCTCGTCTCCAGTTGCAGAATGATCGATTGTGCTCATCTTGCAACCATTTCTCATTTCTCGCCCTTCGTGGGTTGGAAGATTTCAAGAGTTCCATATGTCTCCTATGTAAGGCGAGTCAGCATAAAGAATAGTATCATTTATTAAAAGAATGTAGATAAGAAAAGGTCATGTCAAAGGTAATGAATGGTACTCTTTATACGGCTGAACTTCTTCAACATTTTCTAATATGTGTAGATGAGCTTGTTTAAGTAGAAGTGGACTAGGCGTAACAGGAGATCCAGGAGATAACGGTCTTTCGATCCGACCTTCCTCTCAATCTTTAAATGATCCTAGTCCAATGGGGTCAAGCCCAGATAGAAACTCTGAACAAAATTCAACAGCTTCCTCACATATGTGTGCTTCTACAATCGATCCTTCTGGACGATTTCTATTACGAACATAACTTTTCAGCACTTTCATATATCTTTCGAATGGGTACATCCACAGTAGGTATATGGGCCCACAAAGTTTTGCCTCTCGCACAAGGTGGACGCATAGATGTACCATAATGGTGAAAAATGATGGTAGAAAGTACTTTTCAAGCAATCATAATGTTTCAACAACGTCTTGATGCAATTTGTCTAAATCTAATATTCGTAAAATCTTGGAGCAAATAGCGTTGAAAAAAAACACACAATCTAGTGATAGTCACTCTAACATTGTTTGGTAAAACTCCACGTAATGTTACTGGAGAAGTTGTTGTATTAGAACATGACAATCGTGTGATTTAAGACCAGAGATCGTTATATTCTCTAAAGATACAAGACTTCTAAAATTCGATGAATAACCTTCTGAAACCTTAAGATCAGCCAAAGTTCTGCAAATAGAGACCTTCTCTACTCTTGACAGTGTATAACATGCTGCAGGTATGTAAGTTCTACTTCCATTGGACACAGGGGACAACTCGGGTTGAATGTTTATTTCTACCAAATCAAGTCTTGAACTCAGTCCATCCTTACTCTTCCCTGGCATGTCGAGTAGTGTTTCAATTATATTCATCAATACATTTTTCTCAATATGCATAACATCAAGACAGTGTCTTACATGCAATTTTTTCCAGTACGATAACTCAAAGAAAGTAGAAACACTCTTCTAGTAGTCGTTTGGAATGTCTTCATTTGACCTCCTACTGGACCTTTTGCCACATGGAAAGGTGTTTTCTTTAAGGGTATTATAGATTGCCTCACCTGATAAAGGGAGATGAGGTGTCCCGTGCTCCTGATTACCATCAAATACTTTCTTTTGTCTCCTATAAGGGTGATGTGTTGGTAGGTATTTTCTATGCCCCATATATGCATTTTTCTTCCCATGCGGTAGTTTTATAGAAGAAGTGTCCTCCCCGCACATTGGACAAGCATTATACCCCTTCATGCTATATACACACAGATTACCATATGCAGGAAAATCATTGATGGTCCACAGTAAAATAGCTCGCAGGGTAAATGATTCTTCTTTATGTGCATCAAAACACTGAACACCTTCTTGCCACATAAGTTTAAGATCATTAATCAAAGGTGCTAGATAGACATTTATGTCGTATCCTGGTTGCTTAGGTCTTGAAATTAACATAGTTAACATCAAATACTTTCTCCTCATACATAGCCATGGTGGAAGGTTGTATATTGTAGTAATAATCGGCCAATAAATATATTTGTTTAATAAGTCTCCGTATGGATTATTGTCATCTATGGACAATCCCAAGTGAAGGTTTCTCGGTACAGACCCAAAATTTGGCCATAGATGGTCTACCAACCTCCAAGATGGAGTATCAGCTGGATGACTCAACACACCATCTACTTTCCTATCATTTGCACGCCAATACAAGTTCTTTGCATGTTCGAAGTTCTTGAACATTCTTAAAAACCTAGGAACAATTGAAAAATACCACAACTGTTTGGCTGCAACTCCCTTAATCTCTTCATTCGAGTTTTTACTTGTTTTCCACCTCAAAATGCTACATTGAGGACACCTACTTATGTTTGCCATTTCTTTTCTATACAAGCAGCAATTGTTTGGACATGCATCTATTTTTTGATAACTAAGGCCCAACACAATAAGCACTTTTCTTGCTTCATAAATGGATACTGACATTTCATTATTTTCAGGCAATAATTCGCTAATTGTTGCCAGTAGTTCAGAGAAGCTAACATTACTCCATCCAAATCTAACCTTCCGATTGTATAGCCTAACTAATGCGGACAACTTTGTTAATCTTTTACAACCAGGGAATAAAGATTTCTTTGCATCATCGAACATACTGTCAAACATATTAAGTACTTCAGAAAATTGATCGTGGACATTTTGAACCATATTTAGCACATGGAATAAATCATCATCGATGGTTTGTGTAATCTCGTCTATTGCTTGAACTCTCTCCTGTAAAAGATTCGCCATGCAAAAACCATATCTTATAACTTTGATCGATCTCATTGGCATATAGATGATATCTTACTGTTGATTCATCATGTGACAAACGGTTCCCACATTTCAAACATGGACACCTAATAGTACTAGAACCTTTGCCATTACGAAAACCAAATTGAATGAACTTTTCCACTCGCAATTCATACTTCCTAGACGTCCTATTCCCCATCATCCATGATTTTTCCATTAGATGATATTATACGACTTATATAGTTCAGAAGTTAGGTCTTAGTTAAACCTGTTTGCAATAGAAGAGCCAAGATACTTAGCTTATATATTGAGGCATTTTGTTTTGGGGAGTTTTTTGAATAGATTTGAAAAGAAAACATCATGGAAGAAAGAAAGATGTAGAAAAGGAGAAAAAGGAAGAAATGAGGAATTGGAACAAGCTTAAACTAAGTGCAACTTAAAATGGAAAAGTGAAAATAGGTAGTCTAAATACATTTTACCCAACTTATAATAATGCTGGAAAAAATCACGTATGTAAAAAATCACTCCACTTAACCAATGTACAAGTCACAGTAGAGTCAGAAAAGGATCTTGGTTCAAACATAATGGAAAATAGTCAAAAATAGGAATACATGCCAATAATCAACCAATGTAGTTTTATATATATAAAAAAAAGTAAAGGATAACTATAAGAAACTAGTTTGAACTAACATCTTAATAATTTACGTTCTTACACTAGATACCCAATAACTATTCAAACTTAATCAAAACCTTCAATCTTGTATAAATTAATTAATGGTAAACAAACCAATAAGTATGCAGGGGGAGTAAATTCAACACCTTAAGTTTTACATCGGTTTAGCAAATTCCAAGTTTAGGGGGATGATTGAAATTAAAACTGGCACCAAAAGTCAAGGAAGAGTAATATGTATATTTTAACTTACCTAAACGTTAAATAATGAGAAAGTGAAATATATTAGGATGATTTTATCACTCTAAACCTTCAAATAAAAAATGCTTCTACCATGAAATTTTCGAACAAAACAAAAAAATGAAAACTTAAAACAAAAAAAGAGTCGACACACAAATATATTTATATGATTTTTTAACTGCCTGTTAGCTATGTATATAAGACAGAAAGAGAAGAATATATTATTAGTGAGAATGTTAATAAAATATTGTACTATATTAGTAGACACAAAAATTTTATAAAGTATGATAGAGAGATCTTTGGATAAAATGTTTCATTGTATAACAATATTTTTTTGAACAATGGCAACAAGAAATTCCCACCAAATCATAACCTCCTTCTAAAGCTCACATCATGCATTTATTTTCAAAAAAATGCTCACATCATTAACAACACCTATGTTATAAAAGAACCTACCTTTTTGTATCTAAAATCTAAACAAGATTACGATACTAAACCTACTATAATCTATGTATATATCTTACATAAATTAAATGTATATTTTGTGATATATAAGTTTAGGTACTCACAGTCACAACTGGAGGATAAGGCTAAGGCATCTTAGAGAGGATTAAGGTTATACATAATATGAAAAAAAGACCAACACAAAATATCCCCAACAAATAAGAAGTACAAAATCACATGCCGCACCTAACCTAATCCTATAAACCACACTTGCACCAACTTTGTTAGCATAAGTTTCTCACTTTAATATTGAGTAGTATGGTCGTTTAGAAACAAAACATTATAACTCTTACGTTACACCACGAGCATCCCTAGATTCTTCAAAAGGTAGTGTAAAGATAGAAAAATAGACTATACACTAATTTATTTTGAAGTACATATAAAATATTTAGTTGATCGAAACCCATTCAAAATATCATTTTCTCAATCAATTTGTCAAGGGAGTAGTAATAGAATTAAAAGATTTTATGAACTTTCTATAAAAGAAGCAAATCAAGGATAAGTTTGAATGTCCTTGAATTTTAGTTGCATCAAACAAAAGACAAATCAAGGCATATTCAGTCAATAGCATCAAGCATTAGACAAATAACAATTACATTCCAATCTTCAACCATAACCCTTCAGCCACTGTAAAAAATTATTATCTCCATCCACATTTAGCCTATGGCAAAACACAATTTCTTAGACTTCTTTATAATCTTATTGTCTTTGGTGTTTAGGAAAATAGATAAACATAGAAACGATGCCTTCAAACACCCATCTTATTTGCAACTTTCATTGATTTATTCTATAAAAACAACTTTCATTGTGGAACAATGAAAGATAAAAGGCTTGGAAAAACCCACCAAAGAAGGGAGCTCCCCTTACAAAAAGAGACTGCAACTAGGAAAATAATGCCTCACAAATATTTACAAAATGTGTTTGAAATTGTACCAAACAAAGCAAATAAAATTAAAGGAAGAACCAAATCTCACTAAGGTTCCTATTCACCCTTCTAAATAAAGAATGAGAGGATCTCTAAACATATAAATTTTTAGAGTGGTTTGGGATTTAGTTAAGTATCAAAATATAAATAAAATTAAGAATGAGAGGATCTCTGAACATATATATTTTTTAAAGTGGTTTGGGATTTAGTTAAGTATCAAAATATAAATAAAATTTAAAAGATAATAAGAATGAAAGTCTCACATGTCATTGTTGAAATACATATTCATTACTTATCCATCTAACTGCTAAACATTGTTGAATGAGGCAATCACAAAAGACAAAAATTGTTGAATGAGGCAATCACAATGCCCCTTGCTTCAGTTGCATCAAACAATGAACTCCTCTCAAATCCAAAGAAACATACCCAGAAACAGTCACACTTTAAGGTGATGGTAATGTTAAAGGCAACCCCCAACTTATCGTTGTACACCAATGATTGACCTTATCTAAAACACCAGTAGCAAAAACTACTTAATGTTTTCCAAAAAAAAAACAATAAACAAACTAAACATTTTAGTATTAGTGCAGTGACGATGATGAGGAAGATTGAAAATCCAACTCACAACATAATTTTGTTACTCTATCATTCATTATAGAAACTATTGGCCCCAATAGATTGTATTTTCCTCCATAATTTGTTTTATCACAATTTGTGAGTTTGTTGTGAACACACCATCCAACTTGAGAATGTATCAATAAGTTAAGGCATTGATATTCCCCTTTAATGAATGGTAGAATAACAATCAAACAACTCAAATTTATTGTGTTTCACAACATAGCAATCACACAAAACAGATTTAGCAAAATAAAACACAAATGGGAGAAAAGAGAGTGAAGATTACTAACCAGAACGGTGACCTATAGCTTCGAACGGCGAACGGAGCAAGATTGCAAACATAAAAGGCAAACGGCAGAAGATTTATAGCTTCGAACGACAACGACGAAGGATGTATAGTCTTCGAATGGCAAACAGCGAACGACGAACAACAAATGGCGAATGGCGAACGACAATGGCGAAGGCAGTGGGTTTGACGGCAGTGCCAATATCTTCGGCGACAGTGGCTAGGAGTCGACAACGAAGGCAGTGGGTTTGACGGTAATGGGTTGGGATCGACGACTAGTCTTAAACGCGAATGACGGCTGGGTTAAGCAATTTTGGTTTTTTTTCCATTATATACACTTTTTAATAAGTGCTTTATATTTAATTTTAATTGGGTGAGGGAGGAAATTCATAAATTTTGTTTTTTTTTTCATTTAGAACAATTTTTAATAAGAGTTTTTTTAGTTAATTATAATTGGGTAAGGGAGGGAATTCCAAAAATTTGGGTTTTTTTTTCCATTGTATAAACTTTTTAATAAGGGCATTTATTTAATTTTAATTGGGTGAGGGAGGGAATTCACAAATTTTGGGTTTTTTTTTTCCATTTAGAAGTATTTTTTATTTAAGTTTAATTGGGTGAGGGAGGGAATTAAAAATTTTTGGGTTTTAACTATTTAGAACTACTTTTAATAAGGTTTTTTATTTAATTTTAATTGGGTGAGGGAGAGAATTAAAATTTGTTGGGTTTTTTCTATTTAGCACTATTTTGAATGATGCAGAAAATTTGTCGTTAATTAACGACGCAAAAATTGTGTCAAAACAAATTAAATTGTGTGAATTGAATTATGTCAAGAAATAATCCGTATTTTTTATTTTCAACGACACAATTTACCTCACCTCACTCCTTTTTTTATTTTCAACGACACAGTGACTTGATTAGTAGTGTCGTTATAACCCCTCTTTGTAGTAGTGCTTGTGTCGAGTTAGATGTACACTCGTTGATTGTCTATTCAAACCTAAATTTTGCTTTCGTATTACCTTTTTGTTGGAAACTTCAAGAAGCATGTATCTGAACAGGGTATTGATATTGATCTTCTAATGCATGAACAAGATATTGCATCCCTACTTATCGTGTTTATAACACCCCAACATCAGTTACTACTAATGTTGGAGTTATTAGTGAACGACAACAAGAGGATAACACATATACCCTTCGACATTAGGCATAAAATTAGGCAGTTAACGCACTTTCCTATGATCCATGAGTTTGATCTAGTATGTTGTCAAAGTATGAGAATGGACCGAAGATGTTTTGTATTCTATGCCACCTACTTAGAACCATCACTGGATTAGTGTTGATGAAAATCGTCGATGTCGAGGAGATGGTGGTCATGTTCCTCCACATACTAATGCACGACGTGAAGAATCGAGTAATCCAACACTACTACAAATTTGGCCTTTTTTGATGTGCAAAGCATGTAAAAAATGCCTATCTTGATGGTCTTTGCCCATCAAGTAGGATTAGTGTTGACAAAAATCATCGATGTCGAGGAGATGGTGGTCATGTTCCTCCTCATACTAGTGCACCACATGAAGAATCAAATAATCCAACACTACTATAAATTTGGCCTTCTTTGATGTGTAAAGCACGTAAAAAATGTCTATCTTGATGGTACAAACATGTAATCAAGAAAGGAGACTTGGAAAACCAGTTTACTTGATGGCCAAAACATGTCATAAAAAGCCTATTTTTTTTTCTATTTACTTTTCCTTTTCTCACTACAATTATAAAGGGTAGGGATTTGAACTCGATACCTCTTGTCGACAGGTACATACAGGTGCCAGTTGAGCTAAGCTCATGTTAACTAGTTTCTACAGCTTCTACAAATTTTAAAAATCGTAAATTACAAACTTTCAATTCAACTTATTAAAGTTGAACAAAATAACTAATTTAATTTTGATGAAGTCACTTGTTTCAATCTAATTATAATTACAAGTGCTAACTTTTAAAAAAGTAATATTGTATTATTGATGAATAGAAAGTAATAATTGGAAAAATATAGCAAAGATTTAATAATATTATTGATGAATATCGTGTTTTCTAAGCTCATCAACGAGGGTCCGAATATTGTGTTTTGTAAAAAATAATTTTTTCTTCATAAGCAATGTCCATCAAGATATCATTTTTCTTGATGGACCTTATCCATGATCTTACCATAAACCCAAAATTGTAATTTTTTTTTGTTGATGGGCAATGTCCATCAAGATATCATTTTTCTTGATGGACCTTGCCCATTATCTTTTTTTTTTTTTTTTATCTTTGTCTATCAAGAAACCCTAGACCCATCAAGAAAATTCTAAACCCATGAAGAAATCAAAAACAAATTTATTAATTTTTTTCGATGATGGCCATTGAAAATCAAGAAAATTCATCTCCTGATGAGTCTCGTCCATAAAAAAAGACCCAACTACCTTTATGGGGATTACCAATCCACTAATATGATATCATTGATGTTTATTATCCATTGAGAAATAGTTTTCTTAATATTTGTGTTTCATCAACAAAACTAAGAAAACTTTGTCCATCAAGGAAATCAAGAATCCATATTTTTTTTAATTTTTTTTTGTATTTTCTCAACAAAATAAGGAAATTTTTCTTAGTGTACATGACAGTCAAGATAAACAATGTATCAAGAAAAATATTTTTCTTGATGGTCCTTTGTTATGAGCATCAAGAAATAAAAAATTTTGTGCTTCAAGTTAGACCAAATTTTTAGTAGTACAAATGGAGTTTGTGCGGTTCGATGAAACTATTTCATGGCATTTTAACATAGTCTTGTTGGCAGTGTTACACTTGTACGACGAGTTGTTGAAAAACCACAACCAGTGACAAACGGTTGCATAGGTTCCTGATGGAGGTGGTTTGAGATTTGATTTTTATAAACCAAGTTTGTACTTCAATGGCTCCCAATTGCGATCATTGTTTCACCATTTTTTGTACAATGTCGAATTGCCTTGGTGCAATAGATGACACATACATCAAGGTAAACGTGAAGGCAAGTGATCGCCCAAGATATAGAACATGAAAGGGCAAAGTTGTCACAAACGTCCTTTAAAGATATGAAACAAAATAAAACTTTGTACGTATTAGCTAGCTGGAAAGGAAGCGCAGTCGACTCGCGCATCCTTAGAGATGCTATTTCAAGATTGAATGACCTAAAGGTGCCGAAGGGTTACTACGTACACATGTTCCTTTCCTGTATATTTTAAACCTCCTGAATTATGTAATTTAAAGCATTCGATATCCTCAGAGGGTATTACTACCTATGCAACATCGGGTATTATAACGCTAAAGGTTTTTTGGCTCCTTGCAGAGGGCAAAGATACTACTTACAAGAGTGGGGTGGATTGGAAAATGCACCTTTAACGGCGAAAGAGTTCTTCAACATGAAACATTCTTATGCACAGAATGTTATTCAAAGAGCTTTCAATCTGTTGAAGGGTCGAAGGGTCGATGGGTAATCCTTCGAGAAAATTAATAACCTGCCTTCACCCAATTGTCGAACAATTCCTTCTCAACATTGATGTTTTTGACTTTATCATTCCTCAAAAGCCAATTTCTATGGCCTGGAACGTTCCCTTGAGTGTCTTTATCCGACCATCAATAGTTGATGCCTGGATGTTACATCTTAGCAGCTTCTC
The DNA here is from genome assembly GCA_037974545.1 of Cucumis variabilis. Classification (NCBI taxonomy): domain Eukaryota; kingdom Viridiplantae; phylum Streptophyta; class Magnoliopsida; order Cucurbitales; family Cucurbitaceae; genus Cucumis; species Cucumis variabilis. Next base: position 12,312,249 of record JBBPDI010000025.1, on the reverse strand, counting down.
TTCCATTCATTCATTGTAGTTGTGCTAGGACCTAGGTCTAAAGGTCCCGTTGTCTGAATTCCAGACACTGACGGAGATGAACTCCATTAAGCACTCAACGAGGTTGCCTCCTCCTCTTTCATCAACAAGTGCTTAGGGGTCCTTGAAGAACTTGTCAAACTATAAAGTAAACACAAACATATTAGGCAATTCAGTTACACAAGGCATAAACACATCAAACATAATACATTATGCTTCAAGTGATTTGTCAATATTTCATTGATGTCGTAGGTACACAGACACATTCAAAAAAGAAATCTAGAATATATGAAAAAAATAAGTAAATTGGGCATCATTAACCAATAAACATAAACACTATACTAATGTTATCCTAGAGGTCCTACTGATTACGTCCATTCACTGAACATTTCTTTGGCCATATCGTCCCTCCATTGACTCCATTCATTTGAGGTCTCTATGTAGTGAATGTTGTCACCTATAGTTGTCACGTAGGTCGAATCACCCTCATCCATATCCTCCTAGCGTTCGTCATCTCTCTATTGACGAGGTTGTGCAGTAGAGAACATACCATTATTGTGTGACATTATTTCTACATTTTCCTTTTCTCTTATAACAAATTTATTTGTTTATGTACCTTATTTTTTATGTTGTTTATTTATTTTTTTGCTTATTATTTGTTCTTACTTTCTTCTTCTTTTTCTAGTAATTTTGTTTTATATTTTATTGTTTATTTTACGTTTTTGTATATGCTTATTTAAATGTTTGTGTGTTGCTTTATGATTCATTTTATATATTCTTGCTAATAGTTGTTTAATTTTTCTAATATTTTCAGTTAAAATTTTCTTTTTAAAAAAACACCTGACAACGAAATTAGGAAATTTGGGGGTCGAGATTTCTTAGAATTCTTGAGGTGAGGAGTCGATTCTTTAAATGTCTGAGATTGATCTCCAATACGTTTTTATGAAAATTAAATCTCAATATGTTATTTTGTGTTTGTATAATTTATTATGATGCTTCTTTACTCTTGTTTTTATTTATCTAATTTTTCTATTAAACCTCATTTTGTGTTCTATTCAACAGTTACAACTCTTTCTATTTAAAAATTTTCAATGTTTTAAAATCTTTCCAATTTAGAATTCTCTGTGTTTTTAAATTAAGGACTCTTTTTCTTAACCATTTAGAAAACTTTTATTTAAATTTATAATTTTTTTTTCAAATGTGCAAAATTTAACTTATGATTTCATAAAGTTTCCTAATCAATTTTTCTAATAACTTATACTGTTTTACCTAAACAAAATCCTACGACAGAATCTAGAAAATTTGAGAGTTTGATTTACTAGAATTCTTGAGGTGAGGTATTACATCTTTGGAAGTCCAAGATTTGATCCTAAGAAAAAATGATTTAAATTAATGTTTTTTTATAAAAAAAAATCTCTTTCTTAGAAGGCTATTCCTATAATGAATTTTGAGAATTTGTTCTAATTTCTCACTTTCTTGAGGTGATAAGATTTTCTTTAATGTAGTCTAATTGATGAAATGCTCTCCACTTATTTTATGAGATGATTGCTTCAAATGTTGGAATAATGAGGGGTAAAATAAGACATTAGCTTTAAAAGAAATTAAAGAATATTTTCAATTCAAGATTTGAAATTTAGCCACCGTTTTCTAAATGGGTGTTCTGGGGTGCTAACAACTTCCTCATACACAAACGACTCCTGAACTCAATTCTAGTTTTCGCATACCATTTTTTATGAATTTATTTTAAAATTTTTACTTTATTTTGATGTCCAATTACATCGTAAAAAAGATTGGTGGCGACTCCTATTTTCTTAAAAAACTAACACTTTTATGATGTCGGCCGCTTCGCATCGTCTCAAGCATGTGGCGACAATCGCATAGAAATTAATAGTTTTCTCTTTTTATATGACATCAATATCAACAATATATGGATGTACAGAATGTATTATGCATAACTACAAAACTAAGAAAGAATACTTCAAACACATCTTTCGTTTATAAAATCATTCACAAAATACTTATTTCATTTATGAAAGTCACTCAAAAAAATATTTCTTTTAATTATAAAGTCACTCATGAAACACTTGGGTTTTCCTTCCTTTCAGAATGCCAACTTTGCCTTTTCTTCTCGTAACAGGCTACAAACACCAACTCCTTTTATCTAACTTCACTTCATGTTACCATAAAAGAACGCCTAACTTTTAGCGTTGAATGTGTGCTTCTTCTTACCGCATCGCCAAACTTCAACTTGTACTTTCTTCACGAAACACCTCTTATTTACTCTTAGCCAAAATAATCCTTTCATCAAGGCTCCTCTTCAATAGGACTCCCCTTTCTCAGATCTAGTCCTTACAAGTATGACCATTTTGAGCAGACATATATGAACAAAAATATCGTGAGAGAATACCTTAAGAATTGCACAGCTGATGCACCATCACATACTCACCACCATTGACTAACCGCAAGGCTTTAATGTTGATATTAACTGGGTCTCTAACAACCGTAGAAAATGGTTGAAGGCAGCAAATGTGTTAGATTTTTAGTTGAGTGGATAGATGCACAAGAACTTGCTATAATCATTAAAAAAAAATGAGACATAATATCTATAACCATTGGTTGAAGTAACACGTGTCGAGCCCTAGACATGTAACACCCCGAAATTTTAAAGTAATGTATTTGATTTGATTTTTATTTTGCTTCTATCAAATTATCTTTATTTAAAAGATTTTATGTTTTAGGGGTATAGGGTTTAGGGGTCACAACTGAAAGCCATATCAACAGAGTCTTGTTAAGTGAAAAATCTTAAAGCCTTGAAAGTATTTTGATGTTCTAGCTTTTTTCTAAACGAAAGAAATTTAGATTATGTATCAGGCCAGGAAACATCTAGTTTACTTTAGAAGATAACAACAACTGGATTATACACTTCATAAAGACCTAGAAGAACCTATATTGATTTCT
>JBBPDI010000025.1:12280648-12309173 GCA_037974545.1 Cucumis variabilis | reverse complement strand
CTAAATCTCAACTTTTTCAAAATCAATCCTATTTTTCATTTTCTATCCAATTTTTAGACTATTTTTGGCAATTTCCCTTCAAAAACATTTTCTAAAGAAAATTGGGAAATGCTAGAAATCATTCTTATATCTAATAAAATCAACACAAAATTGTTTTCAACAATGTTAATGAAGATTTAAATGCCAAGAAGTCTTCGCAAAGCACCAACGTTTCAGAAAAGCCTTAAGTGAACCAAAACACTAAGAAAAGTGATGCAGGAAAAAAAGATAAGGAAAAAAAGGAAGCTAATTTGAAAAGAAAATAGTACAAACCTTGCTAGATAGAAAGAAAAATGTTGTGGGTTGCTATAGGTCGGAGTCAGAGTGCCATGGGTAATCGTCGAAATGTCGTGAGTCACCGTCGATAGATGGGGGAGAGATGGAGAGAATGCGTGAATCTCTTTGGTCGGTGACAGTGGAGAGAATGCCATGAATCTGTGTGACGGTAATGGTGGAGAGATGGCAGATGGTGGAGATGGAGAGTCGTGGTTGTGGGTCTTTGATAGGTAGAGAGATGGAGTGCCATGGGTCGGATTTGTGTGGTCGATAGACCAAAAATGAAGAGAATGTCGTGGAAACGAAGAATCGTGGGCTGTGGGTCAGTGGCATTTGGAGATGGAGATGGAGATGGTGAAATCAACGTGTGGACATGAGGTCTTGGAGAGAAAGGGGGAAATGAAAAGAGAAAAGGAGGGAGGAAAATTTTTAATTAGTTTATTTTATTCAAATAATTCTTAATAAATTTATTTTAGGAAAATTTTCAAAAAATTATTTTAATAAATTTATTTTAGGGAAATTTTCAAAAATAGTAAATTTTACACAATACTTACAATCTATAGCAAATTATATTATTGATAGTCATTAATATGCTATAATGATAGAAAACTATCATTGATAGAATCCAAAATTTTGCTATAACTTATAAATATTTTAATTTATTTTTTTATTTTAATTTAAAAATGCCCATTTATTTTAATAAGTTTATTTATTAATAAGTTTATTTTATTAATTTTTTAATAAGTTTATTTTAATAAATTTATTTAATAAAAGGAGGGAAATAAAAAATATTTTTATATTTTTATACTTGTCAAAATAAAAATGTTAACTATACTTGACGTTTTCGCGTCAAGTAAATATTAACTACATTTGACGTGAAAAAATGTCAAGTAAAATTTGCACTATACTTGATGCTAAAACAACGTCAAGTAAATTTTGCACTATACTTAACGTTGAAAAAAGCATAAAGTAAAAGTTAACGTAAAATAATTCAAAAAATTTGTGAAATTTTTGTTTTCTTCAAACTATACTTGACGTTTTGTTCACGTCAAGTAAAAGTTTACTATACTTGGCGCTAATAAAACGTTAACTCACTAGAATAAATCTAAACTTTAATATCGATTTAAAACCAACATTAATGGTCTTTAGTGTCGGTTGACAACCGACATCTATGCTAGCGTTATTAAAGGGCTTTAATGTTGTTTCTACTTTGATGTCAGTTTAAAAACAACATTAAAGGCCTTTAATGTCGTTTTTAAACTGACATTTTTTTAGTGTTATTGAAGATCTTTATTGTCGGTTGACCTTTGATGTTTTAAAACCGACATTAAAGTCTTATTTTTTTTTATCTATTTTTATAAATTTATTTTATTTAATTGTTGCATTATTGTCCATTTTTTATAAACCGACATTGGGTACGTGCAGATAAATATTTTTTCTCACACCAACAAATCAATAAAATTAATATTATTTTAGAAACTACAATATTTTTCTTTTACATTTGCATACACAAAATGAAATCTTAATATTGTGTTTGTATATACATTCTACAATAATACATGAAACAAGATCCTAATATATGACTTAAATAAGAAATTTTAAACGCCTTCCTAGTCTTCAATCTTCAACGATTGCCTAGCTATCACCACAATCGGTTAGCTTTCAACCCGCTATGACTTCAATTATTTTACAAACAATATCAAAATAAATCATTTAATCTTTAGAATTCTAACAAGGCAGATTTGAAAAAAAAAAGTGACATCTTAGCAACTTCAATGCATTAAATAAGAAAGATTATGATACTTTGGATGGGAAAAAAAGCTAAGAAGAAATCAATAATAGTTTTGAAACATTCACCAAAGATTAATATTGCAACATTTGAAACAAAACAACAAAGTTGGGGTTGGGGAATAAGGAAGAATAACCCATAAAAATCATGCTCTTTGATTCACCTGAATAGCTTAAATGTGAACAATTTAGAAGTTGATAGAAAGTTCAAAAGAAAATGGCTTTCAAACTTTTATCAATGGCATTTAATCAAACACTATGCAAGCTATAATTAAAGTGTTACTGAATGAGACCGAGGAAGCAATTAAAGAATGGGAAGAGTTTAGAAAAATGAGAAGCGCTTACCTGTTACCACCTGACGTTAAACTCATTTTTACACCTCAACATATACAATTAAAAAGAAAAATCATCAACAAGGAGTGGAACAAAGAAGCAACGATGCAGCAAATGTGCAAATTAGTTTTAGAGTAGCTTCAATGAATTAAGTTGTCAAACAGGGGACAACTACTCCAAGTACGTAAAATTGTAAACTATTAAATTAGAGACTAAATGAAAACTAAACTCCATTTAATAGGTTTGAGATGAAGCATGTTTCCGGCCTAGAATGTGGAGTGTTCCATGACTTCAGAGTTCGTAATTAGGTCCTAGCTAAGTTGTGAAGATGGTGTAAACAAGTTGGGAGCATTTGAAAAACTTAGAATCATACTTGAGATGCTTTATTCATCAAAAGGATTTCAGTTTATATACTAATCCAAAGATAACAACCTAATAGTTAAACAAAGTTTTTTTTTTTTTTTTAATTTCGAAAAAAACAAAGAAACTAAACGATAATATAGGAGAAATACAAAAGCAACAACATTTTATAAGGTCTAAGCTGGAAAGACAAACATTCTAATTTAAGCATTAATCTTGAATTGAAAATTATGCATAAAACATGGATGGAGTGCACCAGGAATAAGCATCAATCCTTGCATTTTCAAAACGATCTATCCATGAAAGTGATTTATCTTAGAAGATTGATTCCTTTAAAACCAAATTTCAGCAAGGATTGCTTTGATCGCATTTAACCATAACAACGGAGACTTTGACCTCAGAAATGGACCAACTAAATTCTGGACTACATTGTCTTTGAACACCTTACAAAAGACTCATCAAGACTAAGTCTGAAGACTTGAAAACAGCAATAATTTCTTTTTTTGAAAAAAAAAAATGTATGGACTATGTTTCCCTTCACAGTTCATTTAGAAGCATAATTGAGCGCAATAAGTTGAAATCCATTTGATGGACAATCAAAGTAGTAAGTCCCCTCTTTCGGAATTTACAACTTGTTGACAATCACATATTATATTAACATTCGAACAAGTGTTAGAAGATTATATTTAAAGAGAAAAATTGAACCAACCAACCTCGTTGTTCCATCAAAGATAGGAGTTGGTTTTGAAACTGGAGTGAGGGCTGGAGGAAGAACTTCCTGAAAGGCTCTTTCACACAAAACACAAAAAAAGTGAAAATACAGAAAGAACAACTTTAAAACAAATCACTAATATAAATCGTCCAATAAATTGACTCTATCCTAGACCTTCCACTTCATAAGTGGAATCAGTGGCTAGCTCCTCTTGTCGGACGGCGCTAGCTTCCTCTTAATCAACGAAAGGTTTTGGATCCTTCATCGAGAATCCTTGTGAGAACATGGCGTCTGTTGAAGATCCAATTTCAACGATCGGTTCACCGATTTAGTATAGAGTGAAGAGGTGAATGTAGGAATTTGTTGAGACTTCGCCGATAGCAGTAGCTTCATCGTCGTCTCCATACGATTGGAAAATGGATGGGATAATCGTGAGTGATGTGGGAGTTTGAAATCCTAAAATAATGAAACCCTAAATATATATTTTGATGTATATTATTTTTTTAAAACGGACGTTAAGATTCACTTTTTTAAAACCGACATTAAATATTCGTGTTTATTTTTTCCAACGGACACTCTCAATTTTCTTGTAGTGAGTAAAATCTCCCTTATACTAATACGAAAAAAACGTTAAAGTAAAAACTAACTTAAAATAGTTCATAAAATTTCGTGCAAACTCGCTTTTTAAAACTATACTTGACGTTTTTCCTTTATGATTAATACTTGACATTTTTTTTTTGTAAAGGTAGCTAATATCAAGTAAAGTAGATTTTGTACTAGTGGTATGATTTGTTTGTATATACGTACCTAAACATAGTTATAAATATTATATACACAATACATTTATTTGTGTGTATATCTACACATATATCTGTATTTCTAAATATATTTGTTTATATATGTATAATCTATTTATATGTAGGTACGTAAGCATATATAAACACGCACGCACACACTGATTTATTTATTTATTTATAAAAAAACAATTTATTTATTAAAAAAACAAAAGCGAGTGAATATTTTCATGAGGAATGCCCGTCTCATCTATGGACATCTCTAACTATATAAGACTCGTTCATAAATACTTAATTAAATTAAAATAAAATTTAAGAGCTATTTGGGGAAAAGAAATGAAAGTTTGAACCACCTTATTCTTTTTCTCAATCCCTCTCTTTCTTCCTATCAATCCTTTTCCATCCCTCGCTTTCTTCGTATCAATCCTTCTCAATCCCTCTCTTTCTTGGTCCTCTCAATCTGAGTGCTCATCTCCTTTCTTCCTCTCAATCTCCCTTCAAATCCTCACAACCCTTCCTCACTCTTCGATTTCCCCTCACGCAATCCCTCCTAACCCTTCCTCACTCTCTGTTGTCTCCACCGATTTTATTTTTCACCCCCTTCGACTTCATCTATTTTTTTGCCCGCTGTAAAAGAAATTCACCCACCCCATCTTCTCCACAAAGCCGGCTTGACCATTTTGGAGAATTTTCAAGCATTACACCAAGCAAAGGAAGTGGGTATGCTTTATCGACTGCCAACACTTTTTTCATGGCGGAGACGACGTCCATTTGAGTGGGAGCTTCATCAAGAATCAAGCTTTGGATTTGGGTTTGGAGTTGCTTAAATAATCTAGCCCCATTTTGCTGCTCCTCAGCCAATTCTGAAGGTTGAATTTTGTTCACCATCACCAACATTCCTGTTGCGGCAGAGAAAAGCAGAGTCGATGACAATTTGAGAGCCAAAAGAGCAGCTCCTAGGTATCCGACAGTGAGTGCGGCGGCGACGAGGGCAGAGGCGGTGAGAGTTATCATATTGATGGAGTTGAGGAAAAGGGACTTCCAATTGTCTTGCTGTTGGCGAATGTTGTTGTGTATTTCTACACAACCGGCTACAACTTCTAAGATAGCGTGGAGCTGTAATTTGAGAGGGGATTCTGTAGGAATAACATTAATAATGGGTTGGTTTAAACAAAGTTGTTCAGTCATTTTAACGGAGGTTGTGGAAGTTTTGGGGAGTTTGGGAGCAGAGATTCTGAGATTAGGAAGCTTTGGAATGTGAATTGAGGCATTGGTAGTGGATGTTTTTTAAGAATGGGAAGCCGAGAAAAGAGATAGAAATTGTAAGGAAGCCATTGTTGAAATTTTTTGTTAATTTTGGGAAAGAGAGAAATGAGTGGGTTAGTGCTTTTGTAATGAATTGAAATTGATGAATACCTTGATGGTAGATGAATTGAAATTGAATCAGAGGGTTAGGTTTTTTTCTTTTTTCCCTCTCTACTCCGATGTAATTTAACTGTATTTTAAATAATAATTTTTTTTCATATTTCATTTCAATGCAATTATGTTTACTGGAAAAAATATGTCGGTTGAAAAAAATAAAAAGTCACTTTTTAAAACGTGGATGTTTAACGTCGTTTTTAAACCGACTTCAAAGGGAAAGGATTAATATCAGGTTTAAAACCGATATTAAAGCTATCTTTTATTTTTTATTTCTATAAAATTATTTGTTTACAAAAAAAATATATATAAGTTAAGTTTAGGGTTTGTTGTTTCTTTTAACCCAGCAGTCGCTCCGTCCCCCTTCTCTCCATCTCCACATCTCACATATCATCTTCCTCGAGGCTCCATCTCCCATCGCTTCGATCTCTACCACGGCATCAACCAGCCGCTCTTCTCTCTTCGTATGATTTTCCTCATCCTCTCTCTTTGTACACTGAAATCCTAAATTTTAGATTGCGGAGGGTATTTTTGAATTTATGTCATCTTCTTCTTCTTTGCTATTAGGGCTGGGATTCGTGAAACACTAAACAAAGACGAAGTAGTAGGTGCTCGGCTAGCGGTGAGTCTTCAGATTAGGAGACAAATTTGGGTTTATAAGTTATTGTTTTGGTTTCTACTCGGCAATACATTTTAGCCTATGAATTTCATTAACTTCTTGAGTTTATTTTAATGAGTTAACTTTACGTTTATAAGAGTAGTTTATATAATTTCCTTCTTTTTCAATTATTTATTCTCATGTGCTTACATATATTTAATATGTTTTTTTAGATCCCATGTCTCAATAGTCTTTAGTACAAATTATGTAGCTTTATTTGGTTGTGATGTCATTGAAGAGCTTTTTTAAAATTATATGGTAAATCTAAGCTATTTTGTGTAGATGTTGGTATAACTTTTTGTTGGTTGTCAGATTTTTTTGTAACTTTTGCTAATTTGAAATGTATTGTATAATACTATTGTGAGAACATTGTATCGAAATATGAATTGATCAATGTTGAAACGAAACAATAGATTGTGATTGAAAGTTTTGTTTCTATTTTGCTGAAAATTTGGTATGAAGGAATTAATTGAAACAAGGTATTCTGATTAATTATTATTATTGTACAATATACAGTTTATTGAAAATGGATTTGAGGGAGATGTAGATTTTGGCGGTGAAGAAGATGAAACGCAAGACACTGAAAATTTTCCTTTTTAATTGTGATTTACAGGAAACTTTGAATGGTGATTAAATGCAGAGCGTCAGAGGAACCATGAAGCATGTCAGATCAATGTATCTAAGTATGATTTAGATTCAAATGTATTGTTTCTAAACTCTACTACCATTCTCTTACTTGATGTTTCTAATCAAACTCCTTTTTCCTTCACATTGTTGATGTATTTCTAATATCTCCCATGGTCATCAAACTCAGCTTAATTTGGAAATTTCCTTGGGGGTTGAGTGGGGTATGGACCTTGCAAGATTTTCAACTTATCTGGTTGGTTTTAAATTACGTACATCTTTCACTGTGCCTTTTCTGATTTTTGCACTTTTGGTCATGGATTTTACGTTTTTTCTCTTTAATTTGAGTTGGATCTACAGTTTTTCTTCTTGCTTTTATTGCGATCGCGGTAAAATTGGTTGATTGTTTGCTTTTGGGCACCGAAAATTTTCTATTCCATTGTTGATTATTTGTTTGTTTGCATGTTTGTTGTTTCTGATTGAGGTTTATGTGGTGAATGTTGCAGATATAGGAAAGGAAGATGAAGTCTCGACTATTTTGGTTTGAGTTCATTCTTGGAGCGGTGAGCAATTTCTTCTTTCTTTTCTTTTCATTGTCTTTGTTTATTTTGATCGAATGTGGTTATACTTTTTCTACGCATACCATACCATAACTATTTCAAAATTTGCTTCCCATTTATAGGTTAGAATGTTAATACTTTGGTTGATTTGTTTTTTCTTAGTATCTTTCTTAGTTCTTTATTTCATTTAACAATGCATACATACCTTTCTTTTCCTTCTTTGGTTATTTTTAAATGGTTTTGTTGTAATTTCATCTTGAATTGCTTGAAATGCCTTTATCGTGTTGGAAAATTCTATTTTGTGGGTTTTGATCAACGAATTTGTTGATTCTAGTGTTGCTGTTGTTTAATGGGAAATTGGGACATCGTGGAAAATATTTAGAAGTTTTTTTATTTTTTTAATTTTATATTTTTGGGTATTTGTATTGATGAGATTGTTGTTGACTTTGTCGCATGCGTCCATTCTTCATCCTTGGTAGACCATTTCTTTTTTAGTTTAGTGGAAGGGGTTAATGGAACGGTCATTGACCTTCGCATTGTGCCCGAACTTTTTTTGTGTTATTTAATTCGTATTTGGGAGACTATTTTTGCGAATTTGTAGGAGTCTGTTTATTTGGAGTTCAGAAAATCACGTTGCAGATTGAATTGGCTATTTTTTCGGTGAATCTATCTTGTCTTTGTTGGTAGTTCTAGAAATTATCTCATATATTTCTATGGTTCTTTTAATTGCTCTTCTTTCTTTATCTTCATTTTCTCTAAACAACTGGATTCTTGCTAATATATAAATCTTATGATTCATGGGGTGCCTATATTTTGATGTGTGTACTCAAAGTTGTATCTTGGTTGTTATGTATGTGTGCCTATATTTTTTCACTGTGTTCGAACGTCCTGGATTGCATGAGTTCTTGAGCCAGGCTGCTGCATTTGCTGAACTTATTTTATTTACTGCTTGTTTTGAAGGTATGCCATTGATTTATCAATATCTTTTGCAACATTTCTTTTGTTATTCTATTGTCATATGCTGTTTCTTATGGACGTACAGGTTATGCTAAACCACTGCTTGACATAATAGATACAGAGGGAAGATCTAGCCATCGACTTTATCGACCAGCAACAGTTAGCACGTAAGTGTTTCTTCATATTCGCAGGATAAATATTATTTGATGCTCTTTATTCTCAATTTTTCTTAGAAACCATTTAGTTTATGCATAAGTTGCTCTGCCTGTCTGCTTGCTCCTTTTTTGTTATTTATGAAAATAACTTGCTCTTTCTTAATTTGTCTTGTAATGAGTAGGAGGTTGCACATTTTTTGGAAGCAATTTTTGTAAATAGACTGAATTAAAACTTGAATTTTGTAGTACACAATCATGAAGTTGGGCTTGTGGGCTTAGGCAACTTGAGAAACTTTACTTTCAAAGAGCTCCAATTAGCAACATACCATTTTAGTTCCAAGAATATACTTGGGGCTGGAGGATTTGGTAATGTCTACAAAGGATAGCTAGGAGATGGAACTATAGTGGTAGTTAAACTAATTGCTTATTATTAGTTATCGCAATTTTTCAATTAATGAAGACCAAAGCATCTTAAGAAAGTAAGATCTTACTATTCTATCTCTATTCTATCTTTGAAATTAATAGAAATTGAGGTTCCATTTTCTTTTTCTATCTTTGAAATTATTAGTTACCTGCACACAACAATGTCATACTTCATTTTCTTTGGTGCTAGCCATATGACATTGTCATACTGGTTGTCATTCCTTAACGATTTATAACTGAAGAATAACATTTGTCTATAAATCTTCTAGTGAAGCTTAGAAAATGGTTAGTAACTTTCTTACGTGCCCTTTTGTATGCTGATTTAGTTTAGTTGCTACGCTCGTGCATGTAAACTCTACTTGACTTATTTGTTTTTATACTTTCATTAGGCTTTTCGACTTGGTATGGTGCTTCTTGTTTCGAATGCTTGTTAGATATTTTGGAATTGTCATTTATCTTGTTTGTTAATTTTCAGTTTCTTTTCTTGGGTAGCAAATAACTTTCTTATCTTAAAGTTTTGATGAGATTTTTAATGAGCTTTTATTTTGACGATCATTTATTTTGGAGTACTTTTCATAACTTAGTGTGATGGTAGGAGTTGTGTATTATGCGAAAGGGAGGATATGTAGTTGTTTCACGCAGATTGAGAATGTCTAAATTGTTATGTTGGGAAAGAAAATTGTTGAATATTGTAAGATAGAATGATAGTTCATGGCCAGTATCAACTACTTCTCTATACTTTCTTCATTTGCTTGTCATTGAATTAATTCTTGGTCTCTTTATATCTCTATATATCTAAATATTTTTCTTGTTCTTCATTGATTTTTTTTAGTGCATTGAAGTTGCTAGGATGTCACACATTTTTTTCAAAGTTGTCTTGTTAGAATTCTGAAGATGGTTTATTTTGATATCGTCTGTAGAATGATTGAAATCATATTAGGTTGAAAACTAAGTGCATGTATAGATAGTCAGGTGATCGTTGAAGGTTGAAGATTGTGAATGCATTCAGGATTTCTTATTTAAGTCTTGTATTAGAATCTTGGTTCATGTACTCTTGTAGAATGTATATATAAACACAATATTAAAATTTCATTTCGTGTATACAAATGTTAAAGACAAATATTATAGTTTCTAAAATAATATTAATTTTATTGATTTATTGGCGTGAGAAAAAGATATTTATCTATATGGACCAAATGTCAATTTATAAAAAATGGACAATAATGTAATAATTAAATAAAAATAAAATTATAAAAATGGATCCAAAAATTATACTTTAATGTCGGTTTTAAAATAACATCAAAGGTCAATCGACATTAAAGATTTTTAATAACACCATACAAAAATATCAGTTTAAAAATGACAATAAAGACATTTAATGTCTTTTTTAAATCCACGTCAAAGCAGAAGATATTAAAGATCTTTAATAACACTAGCATAAATGTCGGTTGTCAACTGACACTAAAGGTCATTAATGTCGGTTTGCCAGATTTCTTGTAGTGATTGTATCGATATGCATTTTTCCAATATTGCATTTACATCATAAATCTAAAAAAAGATGTATAATTGTTTTTGCATGTAACACATCAATTAATTTATTGGTAAGGAATGTTTGCGTAACGTTCAAAATTGACATTATATTTACGAAAACTAATGAAACATATTTTTTGATAAAATAATCGATTTTGATAAATAAAAAAAATTGTGTATTGGTTTTACAATATAATTTAAAAAAAAAAACTAAAAAAATATAAGATACAAATTTTATAAAAAAAAAATATTTTTTTGTCATAATCCTTCCCACCTATTTCTACCCAAAGAAGATTATTTCATAATCACCTCATAATCTTTTCCTAGATTATCATAATCCCCTCATAATTGTTTCCACTTATTCTTTTCCTAAACAAGAATTATTATAATTTTCTTATAATCCTTCCATTTATTCATCCTCCAAACAACAATTATCATAATCCTTACCTTTTCATAACCCAAAGGCCTGTTGGGAGGGAGAGAAGGAAAAGAATATGGATTTAATCCCTCTTTTATCCTTTGCAATCCTTCTCATTAATTCTGATTCCTTCCCCCTTTCTCTCTTAGCCCCCTTTCTTCATTTATTTACTTTTATTATTTTATTTGTTAAAATATCATTCTGTTATTTCCCTCTCAGACCTCCCTCCCTTATTCTTTTCTTTGTTAAAATATGAGAACTAAAGATTCATTTATTTTTATTATTTTGTTTGTTAAAATACATTTTTTTTAGATTTGAATTTTCCTAAGCATTCCCAAAATTTAAGATTTAATCAAATTATAAGATTTCAAACAAATTGATATCTAATTGTATTATTAATTTGATATATACATATATTCTTTCGTATAATAAATTTTAGTAAGCTAATATATGATTTCACATTATATTTTTTATTTAGTTTAATTGGGTGAATTTAGGGATGTTTAGTTTGACTATTCATAGTTAAAATTGTAGTCCTTTGGGAGTTTTTAGTTCATACAAATATCATAACTTTATTCGGGGAATTTAGCCTATAAAATATTTGTGTGTTGTTATATTAAAAATAGATAATTATATAGTTTGAAATAATATAAATTAATAAAATGTAAATCATATCACACATATTAAGTTAAGATTTGACATTAAATTAATTAAAATTGCTAAATGTATAAGCATTGTTGAGTTGTTAAGATATTTATTTGTTTTTTTAGATTGAAAATTCAAGCTGCATTATTATTATATTTGTTGTGCTAAAAATAATCAATGATTGTAGAGGTATAATTTACTGGCATGTAACAACTCATTAATTTATTAACACCAAACGCTTGCGTGTTGAAAATTGACATCGTCTTTAAGACAACTAATTGAACATGTTTTCCAAAAATATGACAATTTGGTAAATTAAAAATACGAATATTTATGTATTGGATTTAGAATACGATTTAAAAAAATATATATAAGAATACAAACTTTTAAAAAATAATTTTAATAATTCTTAACTTTAAAAAAATAATTTTAATAATCCTTCTCCCAAACAAGGATTATCATAATTCCCTCATAATCCTTCTCACATAATCCTTCTCTCAAACAAAGATGATCATAATCCTTACCTTTTCTTTCCTTTCCTCCCCTCAAACGTTCTCCAAAGATATGATTTCAAAATCGAATACATGGTGGTGCTTTTTCATCTATGTGAGGGAGTCTCTTTTTGGGCGCTTCTTCCATCTTCTCTACTTATTTAGGTCAATATGAAATTACTCAGAAATTGTATAAACATGAATGCTTTGAAGTACATTTTTCATAGAACTTTTTATTAATAGAGCATACTTAGCTTCGCGAGGACGAAGGATCCGTAGTTTTATTTTTAATTTATATTCTTTTAATTTAAAGCTTATTTTGTGAATAAATTAAAATGTATTTCACAATTAAAGTATAAAAAATTACGGTGGATATTCTTTTGAGAATATAGTACTGCAAATACAATCTATTATTTTAGAATTTTGTAAATATGACAAAATTTTCATTTTTTAAAATACGTTTCATCTTAAATTTATTATTATTAAAAAACTATCATTTAATAACTTATTTTTCTCATTTTTTAATGTCATAATCATCTTTTATTTCTTCTCCCACTTTTTAAGGCCCTAATCATCATTTCTTATACGAGAAAAATGATTTGTTCTTCATGTCCTAATCTTGATTTTAAGATATGAATAGTAGATTAATTGCAATATGGAATATAATGATTGTTGATCGAGTAATTTAACTTAATTTATGATTTTTATCTACTTTCTTAGTTCTGTATTTTAAGTTGAATCTGATTTCAAATTATTTTATTTTTTTCTATTCATGGGTTTTGTTTTGGTTTTACTTTGTATCAGTTACATATATTAATGTTGTGATGTACTTATATTATATGTATTAGTTGATTGATATATATACTATGTGATTTTCATTTTTTTTCAAATTTTATGCAGTTCATTATAGTATTATTAAGTATATGAATGATATAACTCAGTGTGTCATTATCAAGTATACCCACAATAAATTATTAAAGCATATTAGCATATCAGTAAGTGAATCATTATTAAGTATATAAATCAATTTTACACAAGCGTATGTCAATAGTGTATCAAGTGTATAATTAAGACTTCAAGTATATCAAGTGTATTTAATCAATCAAGTGTGTAAGTGAAGAATACTAAGTGTATTTGCATTACATTGAATGTGTCAAACATATCACGTGTATTATCAGGCGTATCAAATATGTTGAGTGTACCAATGAAGCATAATAAATTTATTAGCAATGTATCAAGTGTGTCAAACTTATCAATGAAACGTTTAAGTGTATCAAAGCCTAAAGGATATCAAAAAGAATAAAGTGTAACAAGGAGTATTAGGTGAATCAAGATCTTTTTAGATGTATCAAATGGTATTAAGTGTATTAAAGAGTATCATAGTCTATCAAGCGTATCAAGATCCAAAGGTTATCAAGAAGTATCAAATGTATATCAAGTATATCAAGGAGTGTCAAGTGTATTAAAGTGTATCAAGTGTATGAAGGAATATCAGGTGTATCAAATGTATATCAATAATAAGGGCATTTGTGACATTTATATCTTGTATCTATGTGTTGGAATTTGCTTTTACCATTTTTGCAAACAATAAATTTGTGCGTTATGAACTTATTATTATAACTTGTTTTGCCTTTTTTTTAGGTGTTCCTTAAAATATAATATATATATTAAAAATTAAAATTTGATACTATTTCCCTGAATAAAATACATGAGATTGGAATGACTATCTTCTATTCTATAAAATTAAATTAACCTATAACTTTTCACATTTACACACGTGTTGTGTTTTCACTAGTAAAAGTCAAACACTCACACTATTTATTTATTACTTTTTGATGGGTCGTCAAACACCCCATTGTAGCCTAAGGAATTGATTTAGCAAGGACTATTAATAACTTGGATAGCCAACGTTATTATTCGATTATGTTCGTGAATGAAGTTAATTATGGGTTATCCTATACTACCGTACGTGATGTTCAATTTTACATAAAATATATGATTTTTCTTTTAAATATAATAAATCGGCAAAAGGAATAATTTTGAAAACAGAAAAAGTTCACAGATCCACAATAAAAAATATAAAAAATGCTTCAATCAGTACATAAATAATCGGCCGCATACGCGAGTGTAATTCTTCTTCTAAACGATTATGGTACGCAATTATGTAGTAAATTATACACGAACATATAGGTAGTATCAACATGATCGTTTAATTTTTTGTAACGATGAAAAAAATTCTTCAAATCTAATTGATTGTGTTAATGATCGTATTGACTATAGTTAGCGATCGAATTAAAATTTTATTATTTGATATTCATCCATTTATTTATCTATTTACTTATTTTTGAACCTCATCCACCTGAAATCTTATTTCTATGTTTCTCAAATAAAATGTTGTTACAGATTGCATTATCTTGATTTATGACCTTAGCCTAAGTTTGAAAAGTTAAAATTCCAGTTATGAAATGCACTTAAAGATTAAGGACAGCCTACTTTCAATACATTTTCTTAATTTATCGTCCTTGACTTGCTCTCTCTCTCTTCCCACAATATCGATACGATGCTCTCTAGTTTTCTTTCTTATCTCTTCGTTGGTCATTTTCTACTCTTCCACAACAATGGCAACTTCAAGAAACATGCTTCAAATAATTCAAAATCCTACGACAGGAACAAGTGTCTTCGACGTTTCGAAACACTTAAATGGTGAAACGGGTGCAAGTCCACCAACCATTGGAGGGTTCAAAAACTGCAAGCCTAAAGGCTTTGTTCCATGGTCTGCTCCTAGTCCATTGAGAAATAGTGTCCAATGCTAACCAGTACTCGCTCTTAAACCTATAATTTAAACACCATAAACCTTGCATCATTCATTCTTGTTGTCATCAAATTATGAGATTGCGAGGAAAAGAAGGGTATATCTAATTGAAAATACGATTTGTTGGAATTTATGACATATAGTTTTGGAATAATTTGTTTTATTAATAAAATAATTATTTGTTATACGACAATAAGTCAACTCAATTATTTAGAGTGCATTTGGATTATTTAGAAAAAAATGTTTTTTAAAAATACATTTTTTTTTAAACATCTTCTTTAAATTGAGTTTAAAATTTAAAAGTGTTTATATACATAATTATATTTATAAACCTATTTTTTTCAAATTTTTGGTTTGAGTGTTTTCTTTAAAATTGATTATTTTTAAATCTCATTTTTTAAAGGTATTTTAAAAAGTTACTGAACACCCCAAATTTTTTGTAAATGGTTTTTCTTTTTAAATTTAAACACTTTAAAAAGTAATTCAAACACACCCTAAATACATTAGAACTTATAAGGGGCAATTATGCTTTGTAAATTAAATATTTTTAGGCAAATTTTCATAAATATAACAAAACACCAAAAATTTATGACCCGTGTAACAAAATCAAAAAGCCTATGAAACCTGTTATATTTAAAATGTTCCAAGTTTGTCCTTCCTTTTCATCTTCGTTCTTCTCTTCTTCTTATGCAATTTTCTTTTTCTTTTCCTTTCCATCTTCTTTCTTCTCTTCTTTTACAATTTTTCTTTAATATTTTTTTGAAATCATAATTTTTGTTTTCAATCAATCATAAATCTTGAATTATTTTTTTCTTCCAAAGTGTTATTTGGTTCAAGATCGTGTACCAAATATAAAAAATCTTGGTATACAATCTTGAACAAAAATAATTGGGATATTAGTACACGATTGTTTAGATTTGGTACACGGTCGTGTACCTGTACCAAATCTAAACGATATTGGTACAATATCGTGTACCGATTATAAAAGATCTTGAAAAAAAATTGATAGGATATTGGTACACGATCATTTAGATTTGGGTACACAATCATGTAACAAAATTTAAACAATCGTGAGCCAAATATAAATGATTTATATTTGGTACATGATCTAATTGAAAACAAATCATTGAAATATTTATTTGGTACACGATCTTGAAAAAAATTGTTGGGATATTGGTACACGATTGTTTAGATTGAGTATTGTCTACTCAATCTAAACAACCAAGATAGTTTACATTTGATACACAATCATGTATCATTTCTTACACGATCGTGAATCATAATGGTTTAAAAAAAAAATTACGCGAGCGAGTGGTACACGAGCGTGTATTATCATGCGTATCAAATAGGCTAAACTCTAACTTTCTCCAAATAATAGGAACTAGAAAAATTACACCATATAACACAAATTAGAAAATAAATATAATATATAGCACAAGGAAACAATATTAACAAAAATGACAATTTTTTACCAATCATATGATAATTTTTTTAAAAATGCCAATTTTACCCTTCAATCACTGATGACTTCTATCACTGATAGCATAAATTATCTTATACTTGTATCATACTATTAGTGATGACTTCTGTCTATGACATTATGTCTAATATGTCAATACATTTTTCATGAATTTATCACCTATAACTTGAACTTTGAATTTCTAAATGATATAACTATTGAGAGCATAACCTAAAATCAATAATTTATTTCAACAAAAGTTACAACTATATGAATTTCATTTATACTATTAGCGATAGAAGTTATCATATGAATAGTATGTTATCAGTGATTCAAAGCTATTACCGATAGCATGCTAATCCGATCTTTTTTCTTTTTGTCCATTTATGCTAAAACACAAACAACTACAATATCACTTTAGAGTAGCATTACATTGATATATTGTAGCCTATTAGGGATATTATTCATAGATGTTACCAGTGAAAGATCGAAATATAATTGATAGATATTATAAGTGATAACAATAGAAGAATATCATTGATACTAGCTATAAAATATATCAATTGATAGCATAATTAAACCTTATCAATTCAAAATTGATATGTTTACCAAGGAGATATCACTTACAAAAAATGTCCTTCTAATGATATCGCTTATAGCTGCTATTAGTGATATCCTTCTCATGCAATCATTGATAGATAACGTTAGTGATATCATTTTACGTTCATAGCAATATAGAAAAATTACTTATAATAGTTGTTAGAAATATAAGTTAATAGCACCACCAATAATAGAAGATATTAGTGATAATAACTGATATCACATTTCCTAAATTGAAAGCTATCACTGGTAGCAGTTATTAGTGGTAGCAGCTAACTATAGCAACTGGTACCATATTTTTCCAATTGAAAGTTACTCCACCATTTAATGGCTGTTATTCATAAAAGTTATAGTTGATAGTCATTATCAATTATATCAACTGATAACATATTTCTCAAATTAAAAGCTATTAATGATAACATCTGTCGGTGATAACAACGTATAACAAATATTGATTGCTATCATTAATAGCACTCAATTTTTAAAAAATGGAAAAAAATTGTAATGGTGACAAGTTATCACTGATAGTAGTGATAGCTACTATTAATGGTAACAATCGATAACAACTATTAGTGATATTCAGTAATTGTAGCTATTAGTGATAGTTTTCCAAGTGAAAAATTCGAGAAAAAGTGTGTGAAATAATCATTTCTCTGAAGGGATAAAAGCCCTATGACAACAAAAGATTTTATAGAATTATTCCTCAAATTAATTTGAAAATTTCAAAATACTAGTGCATTGGCAAAAATAACTAAGAAACTAGTTTTCTTATTAAGACTTAAAGGCTAAGCATGCTTTCTAATTATATATTAGAGAAAGAAAAACTTACTTGTTTATGTCTCTCAATCTACAAATTAATTCTCTCAATTGGGACACCACCCATAAAAAAATTTTCTGTCCTCTGAGATGAAATTAGTTTGTAGGAACCAATTGGGATGGGAAAAATGCTCAGAGAGAAACTATTTTCTTTTTACATAGAGCAAAAGTATGGCTTTTTTTCTTGATGGAATTGTTAAAAAAAATTATTTTTTTCTAGATATTTAGAACTCTCTTTTCTTCATGAAGTAAGAAAATGAGTATGAAAGAGTAATGAGTATGAGAGATTCATGAAATTCTATTAAAAAGTATTAAATTAATAGAACTTTCAAATATACTAATTAATTAACTATTAACCAATAAATTAATAATTAATTAAATCATATTTCATTAATATTTCATTTAAATCTTATTTAATGAATATCTCTTTAATATCTGATAGTTTTATATTTATTTATTTAAATAAAATAAAACTAATCTATTCATTAATAGCTAAATTAAATATCTTATATTTAACTTAAATTAAATTTGAATCATCTTCAAATATAAGTTTCTCTCATAACTAATAATTTTAATATGAATTCAATTCACATTAAATCAATATTTTAACCCATTTAAATATTTTATTTCTCATAAATTAATTTTGATTCATATCCAAAATTAAATTTATATATTATGATGTATCAATATACATTAAACTAATTCCTAAAATAATTTTAAACATTTCAAAATACAACCAATATAATTAAATCTCATTACTCTTTACGAGCTAGGAATGGGACCTAATGGATCTACAAATTAGAAGCTACAACGATTTGAGATTAATTAATGTAACGACCCGACTTTTCTATGTAAGTGTAACACCCCGAACGCTAAGGTAATTGATCTTTATTCAAATAGCTTTATTTAAGGATTTTTTTTTGTTGGGTGTTATTTATTTTTTTTAGCTTGGAAAAGAATAATTTTAATCAATGGAAAAGAAAAGAAGTGAAGGAAAAAATGTTTTGGAAGGGTAATAATAATAATATAATAATATGTTGTTATTATTAGTAATTATTATTATTTTTAAAAAGTAAAAGAAATTAAATTTTTTTCTCTATCTCCCTCTCATGTGTGCCCCCTGTCTCCTTCTTCCTTTTCTCTTCTCTTCCGTTTCTACCCTAACCTATGTTGGCTGCCTCAACCCTTTCTCCCCCTCTGTTTTTTTCAGTCACCTGCAAGCGTTGTCGATCGACAACGAAACCAAAGCCGCCCCACACTGATCTCTGTTTGCAAAAACCCAACGCCACGTCCCCTCTCTTTGATAGTTCGACCCGCATCTCCTCTCCGTCCAGATCCGCGTCGGTCTGAAGCCCAGCCATTGTGCCTTCGTCCAGCTTCTTCCGCATTGGTCTCCATCGTGAAGCCATCCGCCACGTCAGTTTACCGACCAAGATTGAGGCAGCGTGAGTGTCTCCTCACAGCCGCGCGCGTCTCCTTCCAAACGTGTGTGAGTTTCTTCGTACGTGGCTGCCACTCTTGACTTGTGTAAATTTTTGGATGAAAAGGATTTTGGGTAAGGATGAAGTTATGGGTTGAAGTTTATTGATGAGAATTTTAGTTGTGAATTATGGATGTTTCAAATTAGTTCAAGTGTTATGGTTTGAATAACTCATTATTTTTTAATAGACTTTTGAATGTGTGGAAAGTGACGTTGGGTCCTTCGAATTCACAACCAAATTGTAGATTGTTGGAGTTCGGATCGCCAATACCTTGGTAAGTTAGAATTTTCTTTGAAGAAGTTAAGTGGGAGTATGTATTGTGGAATTAATCGAGTTTCGTATCCTTATGATTAGGTTTTTTCGTTGGTTATACTTGTTCGAGAAATTTGAAAAACCTTGAGGTAAGTGGCTTTCTACTGGACTCACCTATCACTTTGAGTTGCATTAGATTGTATTGTTATACCTGAATTGAGTGAGGATGACAGTTATAATATATATACTTTTGAATGTAGACTTAATATTTATTGTATGTTGTGTTCAACTGAGAAAAATATATATATCTATGGATGGATGGATATGGACTAGGTATTTGAATGTATGTTGTGACTGACTGGATATGTATATATACACATATGGATGTTGAATAATTGAAGCTCATTGATGTTACTTATAGGGGGTAGGTTTGAAATGGCGGACTTTTAGGTTAGACTGAATGTATGAAATATTGTTATGATTGAGTTCTTTTGAATTGAGGAGACGGTATGGTTGTGCTCTGGTAGATTGAGAAGGATATTATGATTTCTTAGTTGTTGACCGATGTACTGATATGTTTTTTATTGGCTTTGGGGCTAAATTAAAGTAATGTGACCGTTAGGGGTTAAGTGAAGAGTTTATGTGATAAGATCATTTGACTGTATTGCGAATGACTGTTAAGATGTTAGAATGGACCGAGGGGAAAAATTATTAGTCTCCTATTGAGTAGTTACCTTGCAGGTGTCCTACGGGATCACCACTTTTTATCCTACGGGATTATTTGACTGATATATGTTTTTGCAAAACACTAGGCTGATTTATGTGTCCTTCGGGATGTTTGTAACACCTTGAAATCTTAAGGTAATATTTTTATCTTACTTCTAATTATATCAAATTGTCTTTGTTTATGGATTTTAAGTTTTAGAGATGTTATTATATCTTGGATTTGTTGGAAAAGAGTATGGAATAAGAACTTAAGATATATATAAGAAATAAAATAATTATTAATATAATTTTAATTATTATTATTATATTATTTATTAAGTAAAAAGAAAAAAAAAGGTAAAAGAAATTCAATTTCCCTTCCCTTTCTTCTTCGCGTGCCCCCCACTTTCTTTTCTCTTCCTTGCCCTAGACCACCGCTGGCAGCCTCCCCATCTCCCTCTCTTTTTCGTTCACGTGCAACCGGTCGCCAACCCATCGTCCTTTTTCTCTTCTCTGTTCAACTGAAAACGAAACACAGCCATCGTATCTCATCCGTGCATGGCCCGTCGTACAGATTCGACCGCATTTGGCCCTCAATCGTGAAACGCCGTTGCTGACTGCCTAACTTCCAGTTCGCGAGCCGCCGTGCTTAACCCTCCAACCGTTCTGCGTCCCTGCAGTGTTCATCCCTCTCTGTTCACATAGCCGAATTTAAGCAGCAGCGTCTGTCTGCGACCAAAGCTCTGCCGCTGTGCCTACAATCAACATTGGTCTATCGGTCGCCGTACCGTCCGATCGACAACTGCTCGCTGAGGGGTGCCATGCCACGTCCTGATCCGCCGACTATGATTTAGTGGCTGTCGGTTACCCAACCCGATTTTTATGTATAGATTCGTTCCTTTTATTGTTGTAACTTCTGCCATACTTTGGGTAGAGGTGGTAAGAATAAAAATTGTAGAATTTATGGTTCTGCGTTGTCAGATTTCGATAAATTTTAATGGTTATTAATTCAAATGATAGATTTTGAAGGCGTTATTGGCGTGGACGTTAGAATTCATGAGTTTTGTAATAAGCTTTGACGGGTTGGTTGGAGTTTAATTCTCCATCTACTTGGGTATGTTCATGGATATCGCGATTGAATGAATTGAATAAGGAAACAAATTTGGGAAAGTACTGAAATTTAAAGATTTCTTATAAAGACTCAAGTTTGACTTGATGGATTTTTTATAAAGTCTCAAGTTTAAAAGAAATGTTTTTCTATTAGAGTAATGACCACAGTTTAGTTTCAAAAGTTAGGTCGTTACATAATGCTTTACTTGATCATTGTCAAATTCCCTTTTAGCGAATTCATTCCACTTTGGGTGACTGTCCATAACCCAGTTTAACATGCATAAATTTCTATCATCAACTCTTTTAGCACAGAACATAGAAGGTCCAGTCAAGAGTGGTATACATTCATACGCCCAAACCAAAAGTGCATAGACAAATCCAGAAATTCCAACTACTAGTGTTGAAGGGTTTTTCATAGACTTTTTGATTGAATCTATCATAACGTGATACCCTATTCTTCCCCATGGGTAAGCGTCAAATTGGGTTTCATCATCAACCAATTTTATGTGCTTAATATTTACCCCAGTTGTTAATTGTTTTCCTAGTAGAAAATTTTCTAGGAAATTTCTATCATCAACTCTTTTAGCACAGGACATAGAAGGTCCAGTCAAGAGTGGTATACATTCATACGCCCAAACCAAAAGTGCATAGACAAATCCAGAAATTCCAACTACTAGTGTTGAAGGGTTTTTCATAGACTTTTTGATTGAATCTATCATAACGTGATACCCTATTCTTCCCCATGGGTAAGCGTCAAATTGGGTTTCATCATCAACCAATTTTATGTGCTTAATATTTACCCCAGTTGTTAATTGTTTTCCTAGTAGAAAATTTTCTAGGAAGTATATTTTGTCATCTTCACTTTGTCTTCATCTTTTATTTTTTTTTAGCCATAGAAAATGTATGTCAACCTTGACCTCAGTATACTATCCTTATTTCTGAAATATTTTCCTAAAAATTTACTCTTTAGTTTGTCCATGTTAACCTGTGGTAATGGTCCACAATTCAATCTAGTTATTGCTTCATATTCTCTTCTCCCAAACTTAGCTATAACACCTTCAAAGTTGAACCAAAGTTCATACATTGTCATCTTATAATATGATATAGCAATTGGTTTTGGAATTTAGTTATTTTTAAATCAAGAAAAGAACCAAAGGAAGAACTCCTAAACATGTCTAACTGTTCCGTATTCAATTTTCTTTTTATGTTCGTAATCACATCTAAACGTGCATATATACTAAGTTTATATGATCTAGACTATTTATTCTTTTTCAGAATTAATGGTGCAACCTGCAAACATTTGTAATAAGACCTATTATTATTCCTACCTTATTATATATAACATCTTTAAATCCTAATTTACAGTATATATGATATATGAACAAAAATACATCGTTCAAATCATTATTTGCATCCCTCTTTTCTACTCCTCTTTTCCATCTTTGCTTTCTGTGAACATTATAAATATTCAATAAATATAATAATTCAAAAGTACAAGTCAATGTATGTATTAAACGGTATATTTAAGTATATATATAAAGGAGAATTTTAAAAAATAGTAAATTTTATAAAATATTTACAAGCTATAGCAAATTCTATCACTGATAGTCATCGATATGTTATAGTGATAGAAGATTATCCGTGATAGAATCCAAAATTTTGCTATAACTTATAAATATCTTAATTTATTTTGCTATTTTTAAATGCCCCATATATAAACATACCGTTTTCGGTTCTACACTTCTTTTCAAACCTTTTTGCACTTTTATTTTTTTTGTTGTATTTGATTTCTCTATACTTCTTTTTAACCTTTTTTGCAATTTTATTCTCTTTGTTGTATTTACTTCTTTTGTTTTTTCTACAACTGATAACATTCTCTTCTTCGTCTAAGATTCATTTAATATTCTTTTCCCCTTTTTCATTTATTTATACAACCTTTTTCTAATTATCGATACATTATCCTATCAAATATACTCTATCCCGTCAAATATACCTATAATTACCGAATCATAATAATTAAAATAATATTGCTGCCAATAAAATATACCTCATCTGATTTAGAACTTTCTTCGCAACGTACTTCAATGCTCTTTAATCCTTTTGATTTCTAATATATGATCATATACCAATCGTATAGTACATTAATAAATATACCTCCCGTCATAGCCTAATTATATGGGTTTATAGCATATATACAACAATGTTTGTATATATAGATTAACTAACCTCTCTTGCTTGTGTAGGTATTTTTTGATTGGGCGTTTCCAACTCTGTGTTTCTTTTCATAACTAAGTTCTCATTATAGAGAACTATTTGAGTGTCATTTGGTCTTGTTATATCATATTCATCCTCACCTGGGAACACTGTTTGTGAAGACTTGTATTCCGTTTGGTTTTCTTCATAAGTCTCTTGAGAACTATTTATCTTTTCATCCTATGAGATACACGAATACATTATAATTATTATATATATACCTATGGAACAAGTAATATACATATGAAACATCAATACGGTAACATCTTATAACAGTTAATATTAAATATACCACAGCATCATCGATAATGATTTGATCCTCTTCGTTTGATCTAATTTTCTTACTCTTGGACCCAAGACATCATTCACTTCATCTTACCATTTTATGCACTCCATTTAAATAAAGTTTTATAGAATTAACCAATATTTAACACATGTAAACCACATTGCATTGTCAATCAACTCAGAGTAAGTTTTTGTCACATATTTAAATCACAATGTAAGTTAAAAAAAACTCAGAGTACATTTTCATTACGCCCTAATTATGCAATAGTTTTTTAAAACTTTGATTCTCAATAAACACTAAAATTTGTCACATTCAAAAGTACATTTTTGATTGCTTGCCTATTTAATCGAACATCTAAGATAAACCCAATATACATAATGTTGCTACCCAGTTTCTGTAGGAAAAGGTCAGATTTTTTCGACCCTCGAAAGTCATCTTCTTCACGCCCAAAACCTCAATAAACCCTAGAATCTATCACATGCAAAAGTACCTTTTCGTTTGTTTGCCTATTTAATCGGTTATCTTCAATATACCTAATATACCTATTCTGTCGGAAAAGTTATGAAGTTATCGGCCGTCGAATGTCTTCTTCTTCATCGTCGAATGTCTTCTGCGAGTATAATGGAGGTAGTAGTATACAACGGTTTTCGTATAAGGAAAGTAATAAACCTTTTCCACTTCTTTTCAAAATGTAAAACCCACGTTTTATTCCATTTAGATTTTTGTAATAAATTATAAATCAATTAAATAATAGAAATGGGAAAATATATAATTTGTACCCTACATTTGTGTAATATACAGGCCCATTTAAGACTTTTGTGAAATTTATTAGTAATTTGGGCTCTTCGTCTAATATCATATAGCAATTTAGGCTAAATGAGTTAAAGACCCAAAGTAAAAATATGAAAAGGCCCTTTAATTCATCATTCTTTTTATCGTTTTCTTTTCTTTTCTCTTTTGATTAAATTAATCTATAATAAATGAGTTTTTTTTGGGCATTTATGAAAATAGCAAAATAAATTAAAATGTTTACACGATATAGCAAAATTTTGGATTTCTATCAATAATAAAAACGGATAGACTTCTATCACTATCTATCAATGCCACGAATATTAGTGTCTATCAAAGTTTATTATTGATAGAATCTGAAAATTTTGCTATAGGTTGTAAATACTAGATAAAATTTACTATATTTTTTTTTTTGCAATTCCTTGAGTTTTTTTTTGCAAAAAATTTAAAATAAAATTACATATTGTTTTAATATATTCTTCTTTTAGTTTAATTTCAACAATTGTGGGATAAGAAAGAAACTGTTCAATAAATTTAGATATTGGATTTTGTTTAATTAAGTAGTCTTTTTTTTCATTAAATTATTCAATTGAGTTTAAAGCTAAAATCAACATACCAATCTTTAAGTTCCTATCAATTTTATCCAAATATTTTAATTTTAGCTTATAAAGGTCTTGTTTTCTAACTAAATTATAGAAAATTATGTTGGATTTCATTTTTTTTAAAATAAAAGTTAGTACTTACTATATTTTGTTTAAAAAATATTTTTTAACTCACACTAACACTCGTTAAAATTTTTTAAAGGTTAAAAATATTTATCGCTAGAACATAAGAAACTAGACCTAGGCACTTTTTAGTCATTTTTAGGAAAATATCTTAGCCATAAATTGAATGTGATGACCAATGTGGAAATGTGTTAACTAGTGTGCTGATATAAGCATTATGTCAAGATAGGTCAAAAACTAATGGAGAAGAATCTTATGTAAGCAATTTTAATAATAGTGGTTTGTGTTTACATGTTTTTCATTTGATTTGGTACAAAATCGTTTAAATTTGGCTACCCAAATCTAAATGATTTTTTAAGGATGCTTTGGTACACGATCATTTAGATTTGGCTATTTTTGTACACGATCGTTTAGGTTTGGCTATTTTTTTACACGATCATTTTGATTTGGCTATCCAATATCCCAACAATTTTTTTCATAATCTTTTATATTTGGCAATAATCTTAAACAACCAAATAATAATTTGACAAGAAATACATCTTTTATATTTGATACACGATCTTGAAATCAAATAACAGTTTGAAAAAAAATAAAACAAAAGTTGCAGAAGAAGAAAAAGACGAAAAAAGTAGCAAAAGATGAAAAGAAGAAAGACGATGAAAAGGAAGCGCAAACCTGGAATATTTTTTTAAAAAATAGCTAGTTTAATGGGATTTTTCATTTTATTACACGTCATAAATATTTTACCGCTTTTTTATTTCAGAGAATTTCCCCTTTTCTTATCCTTCTTTTGATTATTTAAAGTTGGTTTGCTTGCTTTCTACAGTGAAAAAGTTGTTTTTATGCAGAATGCCGCCACTGTGCTTTCTTTCAAGTGTTCATAAAACCAAGACTTTTTTTTATCCCTTCCTAAATAATAATAATCTCTTTTTCTCAGCCTTCATTTTTCATCCATTGTAGATTCAATTATGTTTAATGTTGCTGCAAGTGTTATTACTAAATTGGGATCTTCTGCACACTATGAGAACTTGGATCTCTGTGGGAAGTCAACGATGAGCTTGACAAACTCCAAAACATTCTTTCGACCATTAAAGTTGTGCTTCTCAATGTAGATGAGCAACTATCCAAGAGCCACATAATCAAGGATTGGATTTCAAAGATTAAAGATATTCTCTATGACACTGATGGCTTGATTGACGAGTTCTCTTATGAAACCTTGAAAAGACAAGTTCTTACCAAGGATAGAACAATCACCAAACAAGTACGCATCTTCTTCTCCAAATCTAATCAGATTGCTTTTGGTTTCAAAATGGGTTAAACAATTAAAAAAGTTAAGGAGAAGCTAGAGGCTATTGCGGCTGATAAAGCTCAACTTCACCTTCTGTGTGTGTGAGGAAGGTACGAGATAATGAGCCAAGGAAGGTACGAGAGACTTCCTCATTCATAATCAAAGGGGAAGTCATTGGTAGGGACGAGGATAGAAAATCTATTGTGGATTTTCTATTGAATACCAACAACATCATAAAATATAATGTTGAAGTTGTTTCCATTGTTAGAATGGGAGGATTAGGAAAGCCAACCCTTGCTCAAACTGTCTATAATGATGAAAAAATAAACAATCATTTTAAGTTGAAAATATGAGTGTGTATTTCTGAAGAATTTGATATCAAAGTAATTGTTGAAAATATTTTAGAGTTTATCCCGAAAACAAAACAAGAATTCCTTCAGTTGGACATGTTACAAAGTATGCTTTATAAGAAAATTGATGGAAAAAATACTTGTTGATCATGGATGATGTGTGGAATGGAGACCACAAGAAATGAATTGGTATGAAAAAGATTTCTAATTGGGTGGTGCCAGAGAAAGTAAGATTTTAATGACAACCCGTAATCAAGTTCCACAGGCTTTTGAAACGGTTTGGTTCCATCACTTAAAAGAATTTGACAAGGACAACTCTTGGGCGTTGTTTAGGAAAATGGCATTCTTAAACAAAGAAGAAGAGTTTGAGAATTCAAATTTGGTTAGAATCGATAAAGAGATTGTAGCAAAGTTGAAAGGTTTTCCCCTTGCAATAAGAGTAGTTGGGCGTCTGCTATATTTCAAAAACACAGAAATGGATTGATCGTCATTCAAGGACAATGAACTTGACTCATTTTTGCAACAATAAAATCAAATTCACTCAATACTAAAGATAAGTTTTAACGACCTTCCATCGAATTTCACGCGCAAATTGTATACATCTCCGTTTCCGATTTCATTTCTTTTCATCAGCTCGTCATTGAATCTCATCAAACAACACAGACTTACATACTCGATTACAGAATTAAAATGCCCAAAACAACGGGCCCTTACATTAATCAAATTAATAAAAAATTGTAATCTAAGGCGCCAAAATCGAAAACATCTATTTTGCAAACCATATTCATAATCCAAAAAAAAAATCCCACCTAACCAATGCAAATTTTAAAATTCTCAATTAAAATTTGAGATGACTCTGATACCAATTGAAGGAATAAAAGCTCGATGGCAGCAAAAGATTTTACAGGACCATTCCTCAAATTAATTTGGGAAACTTAAAATACCAGTACATTGGAGAAATTTAGAATCAAAATTCTAAATATAAATCTAAGCATGTTTTTAATTTATAGGATACGAGAACTTACTTTCGATGACGTCTCTAAATCTATAAATCACCGAATGGAGACACCACCCGTTGGAGACCTTCCTATCCTCTGGGATGAGATTGATTTGTGGGAACCAATTGGGATGGAAAAATGTTTTGAGATATTTGAGAGAAACTTTTTCTTTTTGCAGAGAAAAAGTCTTGGCTTTTTTTTCTTAATGAATTTCGTTAAAGAAAACTGTTTTCTTCCAGATATTTATAACTCTCTTTCCTTTTGAAATAGGAAAAAGAGTAGAAGAGAATTACGAGAGTCTTTTTATCAAATCTACTAATTAATTAACAATTAATATATTATTTAATAATTAATTAAATCATATTTAATTAATATTTCATTTAAATCTTATTTGAATGAATATCTCTCCAATATCTTAT
>JBBPDI010000025.1:12226891-12246844 GCA_037974545.1 Cucumis variabilis | reverse complement strand
TATTGGAGAGATATTCATTCAAATAAGATTTGAATGAAATATTAATTAAATATGATTTAGTTAATTATTAACTAATTCATTAATTGTTAATTAATTATTAGATTTGATAAAAGAATCTCATAATTCTCTCCTACTCCTATTTATATTCCAAGAAGGAAAGAGAGTTACAAATATCTAAAAGAAAAAAAAAATCTTTAACAAATTCATCAAGAAAATAGTCAAGGTTTTTTCTCTCTGCAAAAAGAAAAGAGTTTCTCTCAAATATCTCTAAACCTTTTTCCATCCTAATTGGTTCCCACAAACCAATCTCATCCTAGAGGATAGGAAGTTCTTCGATGGGTGGTGTCCTCAATTTAGTGATTTTTAAATTCAATTTAGTGTCAACGAAAATAAGTTGATCTCTGTATCTTTTAATTTAAAAGCATGCTAAGTTTTATTTAGAATTTTGATTCTAATTTTGCCAATGTACTGGTATTTTAAAATTTTTAAATTAATTTGAGGAATGATCCTGTAAAATCTTTTGCTGCCAAGAAGGCTTTTATCCATTCAGTTAATAGATATTTTAGTTTAATGTGCATATTTTTTGTGATGTTGCTTAATGGTCTTTCAGTGATTGATTTCTATGATTACCAATAGATTTGAAAGATGTTTAGATTGCTTGCATTATAATATATATTTATAAACTCTAATTCAAGCTCTAGTCTAAAGTGTATTTTATGTGGGATGTTGCTTATGGTCTATCAATGATATGCTTCGATCATTGATTTGGAGGATGTTGAACTTGTTTGTGTTGGGATGTTATTTAACTTGTTTCTTTGGCATGCTAATCTTTTTTCAGTTTGTGTGTTATTATTTAGGGTCTATTAGTGAAATATTTCTTTCACTAATAGACTTGGAAGATGTTTCGATTGTTTTCGTTATAATATATATTTATAAACTCTAATTCAACATTATCATTTCAGGTTGTTTAAGAAAAAAAAAAGAAAATGATGGAAATAGCAAAGAATGTTAAAAATGTTAGGCTGAAGAGACAACTTATCGATCAAAGAAAATGTTGGAGAATGCAAAAGACTAGACTATTGCAAAAGACCGATTGATTTGTCCCTAGTTTTGATTTGCAACTCTCTCATTGAGTAATTTTAGTTTTGTGAATATTTCATGATAGAAAAGATCAATGATAGACTTCATATTTTATTTGATTTTGTTCAATTGATATAGAAAAGTGTTGGTCCACAGGTTGAATATTGCAAATTGACTGATCTTCAATGAATGTTGAAGTTTATTAATGATAGACTATAATGGTGAAAAAGACTTCACAGTGATGTTACCTCTTCATATTTAGTTGATTTTACCATATTAATATAGAAAAATGTTGGATCACACAGATTTGAATAATCATTGCATGTTATGTGCTTTTGTGTGCTCATTAAGAAATTAGTATTATACATATTGAATCACTGCAAATTAGTATTAATGGGTGCATTTTATTGAGAAAAAGTTTTGTTAATATACACATGTTGAAGTAGTCTATCATTGATAGAAGCTATCAATGATAAACTTCATAGTAAAGTTTATAACCGATAGAAACTATCAACTATATATAAATTAAACTTCATTATGACATTACTTCATATTACTAGTTTACAATAAAGTAACTACACTACATTACTTCATATTACTACTTTACAATAAGGTAACTACTGCTATCAAAAAAATGTTCTCTATCTTCAAGCAGGATGATTGTTATCAACAACGTAATGTCACATCGTTTTATGACTAACATGACGACAATGACTACATTTTGATGACTTTTCTTCTCATTAATCATTTTTTTTGTTTTCGTGGTCCTTCTGCTTGACACTTGCATAATAGAGGTTGTATTACACTCAAAACATTGATTAATCATAATTATGAATTAATGAATATATATACATATATATATATATATATATATATATATATATTTATTTATTTATTTATCATCCTAGTGTTACACTCATAGCATTATAGAAGACAGAGTCTATCACTGATTGACAAATATCAATGATGGCTTAGCATACGAGTCTATCATTAATAGACTACTATCAGTGATAACTTAGGATATTTAGTGATGCACTAAGATACATGTCTATCGATGATAAACTAATATTACTATGCTCATATTAACTAATTCAACTAATAATATATTAATGATAACTTGTATTCATCAATATGTTTAGAAAAAAAAACTCAATTTTTTTTAACCTAAAAATGTCAAAAGTCATAGAAAATTCTTAATATGCTCAATTTCTACAATGGCTCAAACTAATGAAGTCCAAAACAAGTGAAATTAAACACATTTTTTTAATATAAAAATATTAGTAAAATCATTCAATTGAATTGAATAAAATCAACTTATAGTGATGAAATTAAATCAAATTGTAAAAATTGGATGAAGTAAAATTTTAAAGAAGAATCATATTGAAAAAAATATCAAACTGAGATGGAGAAGAAAATCGCGGAGAGAAGAAATTATCTTAAGGTAGGAGAAAATCACAGAGAAGATGGAGAAGAAAATCGCGGAGAGAAGAAATTATCTTAAAGTAGTAGAAAATCACAGAGAAGATGAAAAAGACAGTGGAGATGGAGAATGAAGAAACGTTGATGCAGATAGAAAATGGAGAAAATCGTAGAGAATGAGAGAAAATCGTGGAGAAAGAAAAAATTGTGGAGAAATGAAGTTTTCTTTTAAAACAAGACAATTTTGAAATATTTTAGAAAGAATACAAAATTTTCTATATTTGCAAATTGTTGAGAAAATTGATATATGTAAAAAAAGAAAAAAAAAATTATGCATTATAAAATCTCTCTCTATATTTGTTACGATGGATTGGACTAAATTTGAAGTTTGATGAATGTTATTAACTGTAACAATTGACTTAGGGGTCGGAAGACCCAATTTGCGTAAATGATTAAATGAGAAACGGTCAATCAAAAGTCTTCTAACAAAAACAAAATATATACAGTAATAATAATAAAAAGAATGATAAAATAAACTAACAGCTTAATTTGTAATGCATACTCAGATCCTTTGGTTGAAGGAAACAAAAGAAAGACCCCATAAAAATGGTCTCTCTCATTTAATTATGAGAGTGATTTATACACCTTTTTCCATCTTCTTCCCCCACCTCCTTAACTCACCTTTATGATTCAGCAGTTGAGCTACCTTGACTTCTCTTGCTATTTCCATCCTTAAACCTTCTTTCATTTCATATATATCTCAATGATAATATAAATTTTCTTTCATCAACAACACAGTAATAATCTCTATCTTCTCCCATGGCCGTCTCTATAACTAACCAAGTTTCTCCTACTACAACCCTCATTCTCTTTATCTCTCTCCTCGGTGTTCATGATTCCTTGTCGTTTTACGAACCTATCGACAATATACCCCTTGATTGTGGTTCACATGGAACCTTATCGAATGACCGCATTTGGTTTGGAGACGTCAACTCAAAATTCTTCCCTTCCGTTCATGAACAAAATGGTGCATCCATGACTTCAACGGCAGATGCACCGTCCATTTCAACAGTCCCTTACATGACAGCTCGACTCTCTCGCTCCCCATTCACTTTCTCTTTCCCGGTAACCCCCGGTCAGAAATTCATTCGACTTTATTTCTACTCTGATAATTACCAACAGTTTGATCGCTCTAAAGCTGTATTCTCTGTTAGAGCTGGTCTCTTCACCCTCCTTCGTGATTTCAATACTTCTGTCAATGCTGATGCTTCTAATAGCAATGAATTTTTTCGAGAATTTTGTGTGCACGTAGAGGAAAATGATCAGAACTTAAACCTTACATTTACTCCCACAAGTCAAGATTCGTATGCTTTTATTAGTGGGATTGAGATTGTATCCATGCCCTCTAATCTTTATTATACACCATTGGACTCGAATGACAAAGGTGGTCGTGGATTAATGCTGGTTGGTCAAAATAAGTTTTTCCCCATTGAAAACTACATATCTCTTGAGATGGTGTATCGAATTAATATTGGTGGAAAATTCCTCTCCCCTATGGAGGACACTGGAATGTACCGAACTTGGTCCGACGAAGAAGAGGGTAATTTTTTGAAACCGTCTACGGCAAGGTATGATGCTCAACCTTGTAACAACAGTTTTCGCCCTAATTACAGTAGTGAAGTTCCAACATACACTGCACCAGAAGATGTGTATCGATCTGCTCGAGCAATGGGACCCGATAAGACAGAGAATAAGAGATATAACCTGACATGGAAGTTTCCCATAGATCCTGGATCTTATACATGATTCGTCTTCATTTTTGTGAGTTTCAGACAGAAATCAATTCTATAAAAGATAGAGTGTTCTTGATTTATATAAGAGATACGATAGTTGAGAAATCTGCTGATATGTTTCGTTGGGCTGGAGGAAGGGAGATTCCATATCATAGAGATTATGTTGTACTAATGTCGAAAAATGACAAAAAGAAGGTCAATCTCTCTATTACCCTCCAAGCAAATCCAGATGACTCTATGACTAGGTACACTAACGTGATCTTAAATGGAATCGAAATATTCAAATTAAATGATACAGATGGAAACTTGGTGGAAAAAATCCAGATCCACTTCCCACTACCCAAAACCAATCTTTTCCACTACCAAAAAAATCATTCAGAAAGAAGTAAAATGGCAGCAATTATAATACCTATTGTGGTTGGAGGTGTGGTTGCAATGATATTGGTTATGGGTTTGTTTGTTATTCGACAACGTAAGACATTTATGGATCAAAGCTCTAGCAATGGAACTTCGTGGTGGGCTCTTTACTCCATATCCACAAACAAATGTAGTGACCAATTCGTTTTACAGGCAGCTCCAGATACACATGTAAGTTTATGAAAACCTTTTCTTGTATTTTCTACATTTAATTGTAAAATTTGTGCTGTAGAATCAAATGTTGGAACTTCAGTCCCAACCCATCCTAGAAGGTTCTTAATCACTCTCTAGAAACGAGATATGTGAGATTGTTTTGAATAGATGACTGAGCTATACTCAAAATGTCTTAGTTGTAGCCCCAAACCCATGTACCAAAAGAGTGATAACAACTCTTTGTCTTCATATGAGCAAGACATGCATTCTAGAGAGGTTAGCAAACTAAGAGCTAGCCTTAAAAATGCTAAACGATTAATTGAAGAACATCAAATAATGTCAGAGTTGCATGCCCAAAAATTTGAAGAAAATGTCCAACAAATAGAGATGATTGAGGAAATGAGTCGATTACAAGGAGGACCTTGAACACTCGTTGGACATATTTTTTAACTTTTAAGTTGTTTACTTTGTTGTTATTTTATATATATATATAATTTGTAACTTTTAAGAAAATCTGTAGTGATTAGGAGATAATACATTTTTTTTCCCTTTTTTAATATGATTTCCAACAAAAATTTGTAATAGTTGAATATTTGGATTTAGTTTCTTATTAAAATACAATTTTATATTTTAATAATTTTTTTTATTAATTTTGCGTTAGTTGTCTCTTAGAAATTTATTGAATTTAAATCGAATCAGAATCCAAAAGAGTATCTCACAAAAAAAAAATATCATAATTAAAAAAATATATATTCAAAATATCTCCTGATGCACAAAATGCTTCGAGAATGAGGCCTTTATCCTAACGTCAAGAGCAATGCGTTGGGCAAACCATCTCCGACGCCGCGTTGGAAGTCCCGTATTGCCAGTGTAGGGAGGGGACATCAAAAGTCCCCTATTGCCAACGTGCTCTATTCGTCGGCATTGACGATGTTGAGAGTAAAGCATTCTCGTTGCCTTTCCGTTTGTACATCAGGAAGCCTCCCTTGACGCACTACTACCAACTTCCTTTCCGATGACATCATGTACGTCAGGAGATCCTTTCTCAATGTCTTTGGTTATATATACCGATGCTTGCCTGCATCGTTAGAAGACCCCAAATTCTTGTAGTGCAACAAACAGAACAGCCAATATCTAATAACAAAGATCGCAAAGAAGTAAGAAACACAAAAAATCCCAATTGAATTCAAAGAACATGCATCAACAACATTTGCAGCTCATAAACCCTAACATTTAGAAAAGTACCAACAATTGAAAGAGTAAAAGAGAAAAAAATCATGGATAGGAGTTGGTTCTCATTATCGCACTTATCATCTCAATAGATGAACATAAAAGCTACTAAACATAAAACCACCACTAGAAGATGAACCAGAGTCAACCTATTGCCTTTCATTTCATACATGAAATAGTAAAAGAAAAAATCAAAACCTCCTCCCCCAATGAGTATAGGACTGCTCTTTTTAAAAGTTGCAATATTAATTTGGCCATTTTATACACATCTCAAATCCATCATTATTGAAGTATGAATATGAATACATGATAATGTTAAACGAAAATTGAAATTAAAAAATATTTTTAATAAGATTTTGTTCTTAATCAAGATAGGTCAAGAGAGTGTCAGGAATGCCGTTGCATGCTTAGTCTCATCTGAGAGTCTAATATCTTTATGTCATATTATCTTAAAACAATAATGAGACGATATGTTTGATTTTCAATTTTTATTTTAACTCACTCACATTATTTAATGTCTTAAATTGTATTCGACATATATTCTAACAAAAGTTAAAATATAATATATTGATTTTTTATATAAATGTTTCTAAAATAAATATTAAAAAAAATTGAAGTTTACTTTTTCTGTACTTCAAACGTTAGAAATTAGAAAAAGTTTGAAACCAATAAAGTAATAGACATAAAACAAAGCTAATAGATCATATCCCTTTTAACTCTCAAAATTATTAATATGGAGACAAAATCTAAAAGCTATCTTTTCTTAAAGAAAGAGAAATGAAGATTACACCTATCTTCTTGTATCTACAAAACTCTAATTTATTGAAAACTTTTCTACTTGATTGGAAAGAGAGAACTTAGGAATCCTAAAAAATAAAGGAGAAAAACAAACAAAAAAATGATCTTCACTCGCACACTTTTGCATTGTACTCTTTTATGCACTGATCACTACAAAACTCCAGGTTGACAGCCAAGAAGATGATATTCCTTTCTCTTTTTCTCTCACCTAAGCACAAGAAAATCCACTTCATTAAGCAACCCTATTTCATTAAGCAAGAAGAAAAAGTACCCCTTCTCTTGTCATTGTTTAGAGGGATTGTTTCCAAAACTAGCACTTGGACCTAACATATTTCAACCCCATTGTAAAAATGAATATAAGTAAATTTTAAATAAATTTCTTAGAGTCTATCGGTAATAAAATCATATCGCTAGTTATCAACCTATTATATAAAATATAGAAAGCTAAGATTTTTATATTTGATTTTATATTTTTTCCTTTTTCAATAATTTTTTTCTTTTATATTTAAAAGGTCTAGAGTTTCAAAATCATCATCATTTGGGCATGTAGTTGAAAGATCTAAGCGAAAAATACTTGTTTATTCTTAAAAGAAATCAAAAGTTATCTAAGATAAAAGACTCAATCTTGTTTTAAGGCTGCCGGTGATCACATGAAACAATCATCATAGACGGTAGTTAAAGTGGTCAGTGTCAGTCGCTGAAAAATGATAACCAAAGGTTGCAGGTATTGGTTATCGGGAGGTTGGCCAATAGTGGTTGTTGAAAAGGTGGTTATTGCTCAAAGTTGGTTGTCAATGATCGATCATCGCAGACGACATTGGTTGAAGATAACAAGTGACAATTGTTAGAAAATGGTAAACAAAAAAAAAGTGTTTATCGATGATATCACCAAAAACTGTGAATAAAAGGTTAGCTGATCATATTCACCAAAAAACGATGACAAGAGTTGGATTTCTATGTTAGAAAACTCATAAATAGTGATTATAAATTATAATAATTGACGGTTATCAATAAAATGTTATTATTTTTATTTCAATATAAGAATTATTGATTCTTTTTGTATGTTTGGTTTTAATATCACTAAATTTAATAAACTAATTAACATCGTCCTAGATTGTTCTATGAGTCTTAAATGATTCAGAAATCAATGTTCAAGATACAGTTTAGAGGGTCTATAGTATATAGATATATAAGCATGTTTCTTATATGAGTAACACTAAGAATATATATGACCCACTTTGTATTAATACAAACGCTATGATCCAACATATTCGTGTAGGTGACGTATGAATTGGGAGTATCCTATGCAATAAGCTTGCATAAGATTGAACCACAAAATAGTAACTCACTACATGTAACTCTATTGACTAGTTTAGGTTTTTATTTCAATAGGATGACTTAAGTGACTTAGTTTTAATCTTGAGTATCTTCTATACCACTACTACAAAAATTGGTTTACTTGACGTTAATACAGTGTCAAGTAAACGTATACTTGACGTTTTTAAAAGCGTCAAGTAATCGACTGTGTATAGTCACATTACTTGACACTAAAAAATCGTAATGACATCAGGGATACTTGACTCTTTCTCGTTGACTCTTCCTCGAGAAGGACATAACACGACCTTCTCGAGGAAGTGACATAACACTAAAAACCGTTGATGTCATTAAGGATGCCATGGACTATCAAAATGACCAGTTGTGGCTCGTTGTTGAGTGGTCAAAGTTGGCACTACATGAAGAAACTAGTACCTGCAAGGACGTTGTTCGAGTGTTGCATGTTATCCCTGAGTTGAGTCAGTTTGATAGGGCTCACTGCACTCGGATACTGATGCACAATTTAGCCAACATGAAAGGCTTCCTTGAAGTGTCGGACGACGAGAAGCTTGACTATTGCACAGTGCTCCTACGAGATGACGTTTGATTGTTTGTGTAATTCTACCACCTATCGTTATGGTTTTTTTATGCTTCAAATTGTTCACTCTACTTGACTTCTATTTGTATTTCTCTTCCATATCATGTTTTTCAGTTCAATTAGTTATGATTGTATTAATGAAGTTATGTTTGAGGTTGTTTATTTCATTGTAATTGTTATGTGCATTGCTTTCTTCATTTTACAGGGTGCGTGACAAAAAAATTAAGATTTTAATGAAATATAATGACTGCTCGAATAATGTTGAATATGGATGTTATCGTTAGAGAAATTAATTCAATTTGTTTTAGGCAACGTCCGACGATTTGGTAAATAAAAATTATGCACTTTCTTTATTGCATTTATAATATGAACTTGATAAAATTAATAAAAAAAAAAAAAAAAAAACTCCCACAATACTACCCAAATAACCCCTTCCTCCAAACACATCTTATCATAACACTATCATAATCCTACGTTCCCACATAATACTTTCTCCAAATACATCTTATCATAACACTACCCAAATAACCATTTTTCCAAACACATCTTATCATAACACTATCATAACACTACCAAAATAACTCTTTCCTCAAACACATCTTATCATAACACTACCAGAATAACCCTTCTTCCAAACACATCTTATCATAACACTATCAAAATAACTCTTCTCCCAAACACATATTATCATAACACTATCATAAACCTATCCACATAACTCTTCCTCTAAACACCTCTTATCATAAAACTAGTTTTATCATAACCTTAACCCTCCCATAACTCAACTCTTCCCCCAAACGGTCCCTTAAACTCTTTATATAGTCAAGTTTCTTTCCACCATGCAAGCACATCTATCCTCTTAGGCGACATAGGTGATTGATCAACTAAAAACACTTTGACTATATTGAAAGTCTTTTTTGAAAAAAAGTCTTTATTCTAGTGTAAGTGCATGCAACCAAAAAGTAATAAAAATATATAAGAAGAGTTTAAATCTTCTTCCAACGATTTTTCAACAAAAACTTTTAAAT
This sequence comes from Cucumis variabilis, assembly GCA_037974545.1. Lineage (NCBI taxonomy): Eukaryota > Viridiplantae > Streptophyta > Magnoliopsida > Cucurbitales > Cucurbitaceae > Cucumis > Cucumis variabilis. The sequence goes on along the minus strand of JBBPDI010000025.1, from coordinate 12,237,014 downwards.
AACACAATTTTCAACCAAACTTCTTTTAAACACCAAAATTTCCCTCACAATTGCAACTATATAGTAACCAAAGGTAACCCTTATAAACTTTTTTTTTTATGGATTTGAAATTATAAAAACAAGGAGTAAATGATGGAAATAACTAAAATTTCAATTATAAGGAAACGAAGAGATTTCAATACAATTATGCCTAATTTAAGGAGTGTCATAGCCTAATATGAAACTATAAATTTGGGCTCAAATTATACGATGCATAACTTAAGGAGCAATACCAATTACGTAAAGCAATTGGTTAGATTAGCTCAGTGATCCTATTAGATGAGTATTGCTCTTAATAGACTTAGAATTGAACAAATTGAATAGTTAACTAGCATTTGAAAGTTAATTATTCTACCTAAATGATCTCTAGATCTTAATGCAATTAGGAAAATTCGAGTATGTATATATGTTTTTCATCTTGTTGAATTTGAATAATTAGTTAATTGTGACAATTGAATTAGCTTTTCTAATCAAATTGGTTGAGTGTCGAAGAACTTGATAGAATCTTTATTAGAAAAGGACAAAAGATTTTATTTACCTTTTACACTTACCCATGCAAATTTATTAATTGATGGACAATTGGCCGCCTTTTTCTCTCTCTTTGCTGGGACTCACGAAAATGGTAAAGGTAAAGTTCATTTTACTTATCTTCATTATCTCCTTCATGCAAAATTTCTTTGCTTCTCATTTCGTTCAAGCTTCTTTGTTTTTCAGAATCAACATCCAAGTTCAACAATGAAGTGAAAAGTGTTTGAGAGAATAGAAAGAAAGCAAAAAAGGATTAACACACGGAGGTTTAGAGTGGTTCGACAAAAGCACCTACATCCACTTTGAAGGTTATCAATTCATTTCTTTGGAAACGATTACAAGATGAAGAAAATTTCAAATAAGTGCTAAGATCTTCTTTTATAGCGTGAAAAACTATTAAAAATTAGTTAGTAATTAACCAAAACTAATTTTTAACTTCTGAATTGTTTTTTAATAGATATAGTAAATGAAAGTTGAGTTCAAAGCTTTAACAAATTCTCTCTCTTGAACGAAGAACTTCCTTGATAGTCTTCACTTCAGGTATTTATTTTTCAGCATACAAATCTACTACTTTGAGTAGATTTTGTCAGTGACTGAACTTAGCTTTAGGTAAAGCCTTAGTTAGGAAATTTGTTGCATTATCATTTGTTCTGACCTTTTGTATGCTCACTATTCTCTTTTCAATAATATCACGAACAAAGAACATTTTAACATCTATATGTTTTGTCCTATCATGGTACCGCTGATTTTTTGTTAAAATTATTGCACTTTGATTGTCACATAGGAATTCTATGGCATCTTTATCATAGCCTAGCTCACTAATAAGACCTTTTAGTCATATAGCTTCCTTTACTGCCTCTAAAACTGTTATGAATTCTGCTTCAGTAGTTGATAGAGCTACCACTGACTTCCAACTTACTAAATTGCCTTCCAAAGAAAAAGAGAAACCAATTAAGGATCTCGTCTTATCACAAATATTTTGCAAAACCTGCATCAACATAGCCTTTTAAAAGTACTTTAGGTTCATCAGAAGTTGCATATAGAAAGCTTCTGTTTACTGTTCCCACTAGGTACCAAAATACTCACTTAGTAGCTTCCCAATGATTTCTTCTAGAATTTTCCATGTATCTACTGACTAAAATTGAGCTGTAAGCTAAATCAAGTCTAGTACAAACCATGAGATACATCAAGCTTCCATTTGCATTAGAGTAAGAAACATTAGACATAACTTGTCTTTCAGATGATTCTTTAGGATAGTCTTTAGCAAATAATTTGAATTGTTGGCCTATAAGAGTAGAAACTGCCTTAGCATTAGCCATATTGAACTTGGTTAGAACTTTCTTAGTATATTATTTCTGTGACAGAAATAATTCCCTTTTGCTTCTTTGCCTTGTGATTTCCATTCCTAGGATCCTTTTAGCTGACCCTAAGTCCTTCATTTCAAACTCATTCTTCAATTGTTCTTTTATCTCATTTAGCTTAGTAAAATTTTTACCAGCCAGTAGCATGTCATCAACATATAATAGCAGATACATTAGGCTTCCATCAGTTAGCTTCTTATACTAAACACAAGGATCATATAGACTTCTTATAAAGCCTATTTTGTTGATGAAATCATCAAACCTTTTATACCAACACCTTGGTGACTGCTTCAATCCATATAAGGGTTTCTTTAGTTTGCAAACTAGATCTGTTTTTCCTTTAGCTTCAAAGTCGTTAGGTTGTTCCATATATAAATCTTCTTCTAGGCTTCCATGTAGAAAAGTTGTAGTGACATCCATCTATTCTAATTCAAGGTCTTCATAAGCAACAATAGCTTGGAGAATTCTGATAAAAGTGTGCTTTACTATTGGAGAAAAAATTTATGTATAGTCAACTCCATCTTTCTGTTTAAGGCCCTTGGCAACTAGTCTCACTTTGAATTTTACATTCTCATTCTTTTCACCTGAGAACTTCTTCGTGTAGACCCATTTGCAGGCGATAACTCCTTTGTTAAGAGGTTTACTAGTCAACTCCCATGTTTCATTCTTATATAGAGAATTAATCTCATCTTTCATTGTTGCAAGTCATTCATCCTTTTCATCACCATTTAAAGCTTCTTCAAAGCTGTTAAGTTCTTCATTATCATCTTCTAGGGAGTGATTAGAAATGCAATCAACCCTTGCATATCTTGATGGTGGTCTAGTAGTTCTTCTTTCTCTATCTCTTATCATAAGATAATCTTCTAGGTTTTCAACTTGTCTAGCTGCCTATTTTCTGAGGTGCTGGAAGCATCGAGTGATTGTGGTTGATCATCAATATTCACATAATCTTTATGACATGTATAAATTTTAACACAGGAATTAGGAGTATGATTTTGCACTTCTGTTTGCTTGCTTGTTTCAGAGTTCATGTAGAACTCATATTCTTTGAAAATCACATCTCTATTAATCAAGCTTTTGTTTGAAGAAAAATCGCAGCACTTATACCCTTTCACTCCTTCAGGATACCTTATGACATACATTTTAAGGCTCTAGGCTCCACCTTACTTTCTTAGTATGTATATAGGTTGAGCATCAAAGGTCTTTAAATTTGATAAGTTATAAGGTGTACCTCGTAACATTTCTTCAGGGGTCTTCATGTTAATAGAAATACTAGGACTTCTATTAATGGTGTATGTTGATATGGCTAAAGCTTCTGCCCAAAAGGCTTTAGAAAGTTTGGCTCTTCTGATAGCATGCATTTAATCCTTTCTATCAGTGTTCTATTCATTCATTATGAAACTTCATTATGTAGTGAAGTATACGCTACTGTGTTATTTCTAGTAATTCCACACTCATCATAAAGAGAGTTAAAATTGTTGCCAAGAAATTTTAGGCCATTATCAGTTCAAAAATATTTTACCTTTCTTTCAGTTTGAGTTTCAACTCTAGTCTTTCAAGTTTTAAAACATTCAAAGGTTTGATCTTTAGATTTAAGCAAATAAGTTTATACTCTTCTAGAATAGTCATCTATTAAGGATAAAAAGTACTTGGAGTCTCCCTAAGATGCTATTTTAGATGGTCCCCAAATATCTCCATGGACATAGTCAAGAATGGCATTGGTGGTATGTTCTCCTTTAGTGAACCTCATTCTTTTGGACTTTCCATACACGCAATACTCACAGAAATTGAGTCTTTTTGTTCCCCTTGCTTGAATTAGGCCTTGCTTCACGAGTTCATTCAAACCTTTCTCACTAATATGTGAGAGTCTTCTATACCATAGTTCCATCTCAACATTCTTTTTTGTTTCTGACAATAGGACATATTTAGGTTGAGTAACTATTTTCAAGACATAGAGACCATCTAGTTTCTTTCTAGTTAGGACAATTCTGCCTTCTTTTTCTATCTTCAAGGTTCTTTTTTCTTCGATAAATGTACAACCTTGATCATCAAGCATTCCAAATGAAATTAGGTTTCGTTTGAGTTTTGGAACATGCCTAACATCTCTCAAAAGAACCTCTTTGCTTTATGTGAGCCTTAATAGTACTGAGTCTCTTCCAATGATTTCACATTCATTGTTATTACCTATGTAAACTAAGTCTCCTTCCTCTAATTTGTAGTCAACAAACCAGCTCTTCTTGGAAGTCATATGGTAGGTACAACCCAAGTCTAAAACCCAGTCTCCCTCCTTAGTTTCAATAATTTCCATGGCCTTTTTATTTGCAGCAGCAAGTACCTCAGTATGTTAATAAGGCTTTCTTCAACATGCCCCTTGATATCTTCCATGTTCTCTAGCCTCTTTGAGTCATTTCTTCTGTGATCTCTGTGCCTGTTTGATTCTTGTCTTTCTTTTTACTTATCTTCATTATCTCCTTCATGCAAAATTTCTTTGCTTCCCCTTTCATTCAAGCTTCTTTGTTTTTTAGAATCAACATCCAAGTTCAACAATGGAGTGAAAAGTATTTGAGAGAATAGAAAGAAAACAAAAAAGGATCAACCGCACAGAGGTTTAAAGTGGTTTGATGAAAGCACCCACATCCACCTTGAAGGCTATCAATTCATTTCTTTTGAAAGGACTACAAGATGAAGAAAATTACATATAAGAGCTAAGAAGCTCTTCTTTTATAGAGTGAAAAACTATTAAAAATTAGTTACCAATTAACCATAACTAATTTTTAACTTCGTGAACTGTTTTTTAACAGATCCAACAAACGAAAGTTCAGTTCAAAGCTCTAACAGAACCGAATTCAAATGTACAAATATTTTGAGTAAAATAAATCAAGATGACCTAAATCTTTCTCTTATAAGTTGTCTAACTTTTATTTCCAACTCTTTATTTAATGCAATTTTAACTTCTTGCAACAAAACAACAATAATCCCCGATGGGCGAAAAACTATTCTACTTGACAAATTATTCATGCTCTTCTCTTCGTGTTTGACTCATTCTTACCACTAAGACTAGCTCTTGTGGATTGATTAATCAGTTAAATATTTGGTCTGAATATGCGACCGAAAGAAGGAAATAAATTCCTACATTATATTAAACAAATAGAAAAGGATATAAAATGTTTCAAGAGTAATTAAAAAATAACTTAAAGTTCAAAAAACAAAAGATGTGTTTGAATTATTGCATTTTCAAGTGATTAAATTAAAAAATAAGTTGTTTTGAAACGTTTGGAAAGAAATATTTTGAGTGTTTAATCGTTTTCTTAGGAAAAAAACTTCACCCACCACGTTCTGCAATCCTTGTCGGTTGACCTTTGACAACCCTGTTCGTGGATTGTTTTCGACCATTTGTAGGAATAAAAGTCCTAATGCAACAAAAAAAATATATATATACATACCAAATTTAATTGGAATTAGAGAACAACATACTTTAAAATTTGGTTAAGCATGAGTTTAAATTTGGAGAATACAGAGACTTAATTACTTTTGTGGACGTGCCTAACTGGAAGTGAGGAACACTACCACTTGGCTACCTCAGAAATTGGGGTTGATGGTTAGGAAATCGTTACACATAATATCACAAAGCTTTTTATCTTTTCTTTGATGATTCGTATCACCACTCTTCTTTCTTTTGCAGTTTACATATGGCAGAGAAGAGAGGACAATCGTGATTCGTGGGATTTACCCCACCAAGTAGATAATTCTCACGTAAATGTATGGAGTTGTGATATTTAACTTTTAAGAGGTTTTTTCAAAATAGAAAAAACAAATTTATTATATTTTATTTATATACGAAGTTTAAATATTTGAAAAATTACATAACGTATCATTTTAAGAATATGATATAGCAAATAGAGCATATTGTTTTAGAATTTTGTAAATATACAAAGTTTTCACTTATAGAATTACTTTCAACTTAAATTTGTTATTATTCATAAACTATCATTCAATAACTTATTTATCTTTATTTTTTTAATGTTCTACTCATTATTTATTTATTAATCTCACTTTTTAAGGTCCTAATTATTTATTTATTATTATATGATAAAAATTATTTGTTCTTTCTATTTTAATTTTGATTTTAGAATATCAATAGTACAATAATTGCAATATGAAATATAATAGTTGTTGATTAGAGTAATTTAACTTCTTTGTGATTTTTTTTACTTTCTTTGATTTGTATTTTGAGTTGAATCTGATTTCAAATGATTTTGTTTTATTTTTTTACATTGGTTTTGTTTTGGTTTTACTTTGTCTCAGTTTTATATAATAGTGTTGTGATATACTTATATTATATATATCAGTTGGTTGATATACTTATTATATGATTTTTTATTTTTTCAAATTTTATGCAGTTCATTATAGTATTATTCAGTATATGAATGATATAACTCAATGTATTATTATCAAATATATCAACAATATATTGTTAATATATATCAGTAAAGTGAATCATTATCAAGTAGATGAATTCAAGTTTACAAGTGTATATCAATACTATATCAAGTGTATAAGTAGGACTTCAAGCATATCAAGTATTTAATCAATCAAATGTAGAAATGAAGAATACTAAGTGTATATGCAGTAATCAGGTGTTTCAAACATATCATGTACATCAAACGTATCAAATTTGTTGAGTGTGCCAATGAAGCACAACAAGTTTATTAGCGGTGTATCAAGTGTATCAAACTTATAAGTGAAGCCTTTAATTGTATTAAACTAATCAAGTGTATCAAGGCCTAAGGGGTATGAAGTATATCGAGAAGAATCAAATGTAATGAGTAGTATTATGTGTATCAAGATGTCTCAAGTGTGTATCAAAAGGTATCGAGTGTATCAAAGAGTATCAGGTGATCAAATATATCTATCAAATGTATTAGGTGATCAAGTATATCTATCAAATATATCAAGTGTATCAAGGGATATTAGGTTTATCAGAAAGGTGTATCAAATGTATATTAGTAACGAGGACATTTGTGACATTTTACCTCTTGATGTGTGTATTAGACTTTGTTTTTGCCATTTTCGCAAATAATAAAGTATGTGTATTATGAACTTAATTATTATAATTTGTTTTGCCATTTTTGTAAGTGCTTCTAAATATTTTGTCAAATATTCTATTTTTGACAATTATTCTTAATTTTAATAAACTAAATTAAATAGAAATAAATAATTCACTAAATTAAAATTAATTAAATCCAATTTAAATAATAATTTTAACTAAATAATTTTTAAATGAACATCTCTCATCTAACTGGCCTATAGTTTTAATTCAATAAATTTAGTTAATTATATAAAATTAAATATCTCACATTTAATTTAACTTATTTGAATCATATTCAATTATATTTATCTCGGTTAAGTCAGTGTTGCAAATCACCAAGAAAGGGTTGTAGGTTGAGAAGCTTTAACGCATAGACAGAACATGTGTCTTTTTTCCTTATATCTCACGTAATATATATGTATCTCGTTTGGTCAAAACGCCTTCTCTAGTTAGCTCGCGTAATGGGTAAATCGCCAACTGATCAACTCGACCGGCTAAGTTGCCTTATCAAAACGCCTACTTCAAAACAGAAATAAGTTAAAGTAAAAGTGTTGAGTCGCAGATCTCGCTCTCAAGACGTTTTGCGGCACTACTGCTTTTGTGAAAACATATTTTATTACCTCATCGTTCTTAGGATAAAATAACCTTGTTGTTCAATTAGTTTTGCATTGAAACTAATCGAAATCTCAATACTCAAATAAAACACTTTGTTTTGCTCGGAAATCTCACAAAAATAAATTGAAAAAGAGAGTATTTTCTTGTGATTTCTCACGTACAAAATGAAAAAAGTAAAAAAGTTTATATAGTGTGGGGAAACAAATAGAGACATTGGAAGTTAATTTTGAAACGTTAGTAATTATGGAAAGATTGCATTGAAAATATTAAATACAAAACGATAATAAAACGTTTGATTATTTAATTATGCTCTAAAGATCATTTCATTTATTGTATCTCATCTTGCCTAGGATGTCAGCGTATGTGATGAGATATTCTAACATCTCGCGTAGCTAGTATTATCATGTAGTCATGATCAATATCACATAGTTTACAAAATTCGATAACTCTATCGCTTAGAACTCTTATCGCATATCTTGATCCATTTTGCATATCATAGTAAATTGCGTAGTATTATCGTGTAAATAATTTTTCATTCACGTCAGCTTATCACCTTGCGGCTTAACTTGAATGACGCTTGTGCCACTTCATCCTCGAGCTCTAATAGGGTGCAAGGGATTTGGAAGCCTCCTTGGAAGGCCAATTAGGTCCTTCCAAAGGCGAAAATTTGCGTCTGGAAGCTTTTAAAGGATGTTATTCCCTCTAAGCTTAACCTCTTGAAAAATGGATTGTTAACAATCCTCTTTATTTTATTTATTTATTTATTTTTTGTAGGGATTGTGAGATGAATTGGCTTTGCATATTTTCTGCTTTGGGACTGAGCTGTGGAAAATTTAAATGAGGAAGAGATTAATGTGAGCATTTTAATTTGGTGGGCTCTCTGGTCTTGCAGAAACAATTGGGTGGAAATTTTTTTTTACGGCAGAGACGACTGTTGGTGTCGAGCTTGCTTGAAAATTCATTGACAGGACTATCCAAGAATCCTTGGCAATCCTCTCGAACTCCTTGATTTGGCGCCTAAGAAGGAGTTGAGAGTCTCAACACTTGGAAGCCGCTTAGGGATGGCTCAAAGAAGACTGCTGATGCGTCTTGGTGTAATGCTTCTGGTTTGGGAGGGGTCGGATGGATCGTTTGTGACTCCGCTGGTTCTTTGATTGGTATGGGTTTCAAGAGATTTTGAAGGGCGTGGAAAATCAAGGTGCTCGAGGTGAAAGCGATTGAAGAAGGCCTGTGTTCTCTATTTGAACAGTTTGGTAACACAATTTGTTAGAATAAATGGTTAACTATTTGTGTTTCTTCGTGAATGGATGCATCATGAGTGAATTGTTTGTGTTTCTTAATGAATGGATGCATATGAGTGGATGTATCCATGAAAAATACTAATAACTATATTATAGAAAAATACATGACTTTTCGAATGACCACAAATAAATCTATAAGTAAGTTTTTTTTTTATTTAGTTAAAGACAATGTCTTTTCTATAATCCTTTGTCTTCTTCAAAAGGAATTTCTCTCCATTATCTAAAATATTGACGTTCGATAGATTCACAAAGTTTTCTTCATTGATCTTCTAAACATGGTGCGACTTTTAGAAGAAATGTGATCTGTTCTATTCTGGGAGACAATTACTCTCAAAATTTGAGCACTAAAGTGAATAAATTTGTCTTAAGGAGACAACGTGAATTGGGCTCAGATCTATTTTTTGTCTGTTGTGATAATAATATTGATAACACAATTCCATAGAAGAACGTTGAATCTGATTCTTTGGAAGCTATTGTGCCCTTTGATTTAGATGATGGAGGTTGGCACTTCTGGGGTTATGATATCCCAGGTTGGTTGTCTCCTATTATTAGTGAATTCCATCTTGTATTATTATGTTCTAACTTCTCACTCGGCCTGATCCACATTATGGTAGACTTATTGAGTGGCGAACTCGTCACTCTTACCCATACAAATCAAAGGACAAATTCTCATGAACAAAAGTATAGAAGATATCAAGATTAAAACTAAGTCACTTAAGTCATCCTATTGAAATAAAAACCTAAACTAGTCAATAGAGTTACATGTAGTGAGTTACATGAGGAAAAGATGAAGGGGAGTTGAGGAGAGGTTGAGAACGAGTTGAGAAAGGATGAACACGCGTTGAGGGGGAGAAGATCGTGCATTGTCGTGAAGGGTTGAGGAAGGAAGAATGGAAGAATGGAAGATTAGGGGTAAACCACGGATTATGAAAACCCTAAAACTAGGGTTTCCATAACTTGGACCCCAAATATAGGTTAGGGTTATTATAACCTAACCCCAGAGTAATTATTTGGGGAACAGTCCTTAATAGTTACAATGAAGCATTTATCTAGTAGCTAGATAGTCCTTATAAATAGTTACAATGAAGCATTTATCTAGTAGCTAGATTCCATCTCTTAAGCTTTTGTCACTTCAAGTACACAGAAAACAGATCAATCGAAGCTACCTCCTAACCCACAAAGAGATGAAT